>PVKS010009612.1:0-63352 GCA_004027875.1 Aplodontia rufa | reverse complement strand
GGGGATAGCTTTCTAGGATACTTGGAGTTGTAGGGAGGGGGATGGAGAGGGGGAGGGTATATGAATAACTAATAGGAGTCTGGAGATTGGGAAGATGGGGGAACCATCCCAGAAGCCGATGTCATTCCTCCACGAGCTACCCATTTAACGCATGAGTTCTTCTGGGGGAAACTGCAACAGGTGAAACCCAAGGTGGTTTATCTATGTTTTGGCATGACCCCTGGATAACAAAGTTTATATACATTGATTGCTACTGTTTTGATAATGTTTCCCCCTCAACTGTATCCTGAATCTCTATATACTTCTAATAAAAAATAATGTATCATTTGGGCTGAAGTGATGGCTCACTGGTTACGGCACTTGCCTGGCATGCAAGTATGCAAGTTCAAACCCCAGCACCACGTACACAATGAAGTCTCAGAGCAATGAAAGCCATGTGAAAAACTAAATAAAAATTGATTCTCTCTCCTTCACTGTCCCCTCTTTCTTTAAAAAAAAAAAAATGTATCATTCAAGCTTAATCCCAACCAGTGAGCAGAGCTTGGGCACATCTTACTGTAGGACAGCCCTTTACTCCTCCAGAATTTGGGTCTCACTACGCCACAGCTATAGAACCACTCACTTAGTGGTTTATGCAAACTCACTACTCTGTAGACCTGAGGACATTCACCTGAAATTGTCAAACTCCCCAACAAACTCAATTCTTCAAACCCACTTAATTCACCAGGGAAGATGTAAATCTGTTGTTCAGGACATTTTCCCATATAGAGAAGAGAACCCCTCCTGCCCTGGGTGCTAATTAGAATTGGGAACAGTTTTGCTCACAAGGGTACTTCATCCAGCGAGTTCCAGAGTAGTACTGATTAACTCAGGCTCCTTACACAACATCTGTGTGCCTTTTACTTCTCAGTACATTGTGTGGGTTGAATCCTGAGGAGAGGCCTCCATTTTAAGTTAAAGAACATAAAGCTTAAAGAGGGTAGAATGGAAGCTTGAACATCAGGGAGTGGGACCCAAACTCCTGCAGCCCCACTTCAGAGGCCCAGCCTTAACCCCATGCCTCTTTCTAACCCCTATTGATTAATGGCCTAAATGCAGATAATCAATTCTTTCTCTGTGCTTTCGGTCTAGCTGGGACCCAAATGACATCCCCCAGCACACACTAAGCTCTTTTTTTTTTCAAGCGTAGTAGATGAATTTTATTATAGAAAGTAAAGCATAGGGAAAAGAGCAGACTTTCCCCAGTGGCAGAAAGAGACAGAGACCTTAGGATTACTCTTGCATGATTTTTCTATTGGGGTACTGAAAGCATTTGGGCTGAAACTGCTGGGCTCTGCAGTGCTCAAGAGGTTTGAGAGCTACTCCTGCCCTTCTCACTACCTCTGCCCCTAAATTATACTCCTAATTTGGTCAGGCAACCTGAATTTTTATTTTAACTATGTCACTTGGGACCTTGGACAAATTACTAAATTTTTCTTACTTTGGTTTCCTCATCTGGGAAATTGAGAAATGAGATTGTTGGGATGACTTAAATACCACAATGCAGAGAAACTCTCAGTTAAAATAATTCCTTTACCTACAATGAGTGTACTTTTAAAGTATACTGGATCTAAAGGTTGTTTTTTTTTTAATGGTTAAAACTGCAAAATAATCATCAGATACACAACTCTGGATGACTTTTCACTTTAACAAGTCCTGACAATGTTTTCCTTAAGAGTGTCACTGCTGGGGCTGGAGCAGTGGCTCAGGGGTAAAGCACTTGCCTGGCATGCGTGAGGATCCAGGTTCAAGCCCCAGTACCACATACAAAACTAAGCGTCTGGAAAAATAAAACAAAAAAAAAGATGAAAAATAAATAAAATTGAGTCTCTTTCTCTCTTTCACTCTCTCCCCCAAAGGAAAAAAAAAAGTCCCATTGTCAATATAACAATGGCCAATGGTGAGCTATCAGAGCAGATACTACTATAATGAGTTCTTTCAGATTTCTATAAAATCTGCCCAGGAGATACGGGCATGGAAGGGTATATTTATCCTATTTAAGAGATATATATGTATAAGCATCAGAGCTTTTAAGTAGATTTCATTGCCAGATATAAAACCTTTCAGAAGACAGAAGACTCCTTCATTAAAAGCACTTAATTGGCAATTATCTCAATGGGATGCCCACTAGCTACACTAATTACAACTGGGATGAGTTGGTTCTCTAGTTCTGTATCTTCTTGCAAATTGATACAAGATATCTCTCTGTTTTTGGCTAAATTATGTACCTCCAGACTTCATATGCTGAAGTCCTAACCCCTAGAACCTCATAATGTAACTGCTTTGAACATATGGTCTTGAAAGAGGAGATTAAGTTAAAATGAGGTCCATGGGTAGGCCTTCATATAACAAGAGCCAAGAACACAGGCACAGGGAGAAGGGGCCATCTACAAGCTAAGGAGAGTGGCCTCCAAAGAACTCACCGCTGCTGACACCTCATTCACAGACTTCTGACCTGCTGGACGGTGGGAAAATAGATTTCTAGTGGCTAAGCCACCCAGTCTGCAGTATTCTGTTATGGCAACTCTGGCAAACCAATACAACTCTTCTGGTTATTCCTGGTTTCGGTTTGGTGCATTTCAGCTGGTGTTTAGGCCCTAAGCTTTGCTTCCCTGAGCCATTCTCCTCTTCCCTCTTCTCATTCCTCACCAAGACCTCCTCTTCATCTTGGTTATGACCTCCACACATTCCGCTTCTCCTTTCATCTGGCGTCTCATTCCTTCGTTAGTCTTTGTATTAGTCAGGGTTCTCTAGAGGAACAGAATCAACAGGGTATAAATATTAGATTGACTTACGCATTAAGAGGCTGGATAATCCAGCTGAAGGCGGGAGAGCTGGAAGAACTAGTAGCTGAGCAGTCTAGATGCCGAGGCCTCAGAACCAAGGGATCAAGGATTTTATCCCAGTCCAGACCTAAGGTCTGGAAACTCCCCACAGAATGGCTGGGCAGAGTCCGCTCAGGAAGAGTGAAGGAGCTAGAATTTCATGTCCAGAGAAGCAATCAAGACCAGTTGAAGAAGAACAGGACTTGCATCTGCTCCTGCTTTCTCATCCTTCTGGCTTTTATTCCATTCAAGCCCCCAACCTTTTGGAGGATGCTGCCCACACTCAGAGTGGGGCTTTGCTTCAGTCCACTATCCCACATGCCAATTATTCCTAGAAACACCCTCACTGATACACTCAGGAGTTTCAATCTTAGGAGCCTCCTAATCTCAGAGGCATCTTAATCTCAAGGTGACAATTCAGATTGACCTTTACAGACTTTCTCTTATTAACTCTGTTAACTCATTAAACTATATTTCCTTCTTTCCAGACTTCCTTCAACCTTAGCATTCCCTAAGAGTTAGATAAATGAAGTATCACACTAACTTCTGCTTCCTTCCTCCTCACTGCAATCTTCTGTCGATGCTCTTTTTCATTTACTGCCCTCTTTCCCCATTCTCTCCTCACTTGCCAGCATTCCACAGTTTGGTTCTTGGCTCTCTTCTTTATATGAAAACTGCTCTCAGAAGTAAGATCACAGTTACTGCTAACAGTACTGGCAGAGAATTAAGAAAGTCCCCTTGTCTTCCAAGTACAGTGAGCAGAACGAGCAGAACAAGAACTGTTTCTGTCCTAAGCTGCCTCAGCCATCCTCTGCGGCCAAGTTCAGGATTTCAATTGGCTGTTCTGCTCTTCATTTCATTCTTCTCTTCACCTCCTCTGGGGGACTGATTGCAGTGTCTCATACTCTTGAGCACTCTCTCACCCTTGAAACTCTTTTCTGGTTTTCTAAAAGCTCTGCCTACCTTTGATGGCACCTCAGGAACTGTTGCTATTATTGTTATTCACCATACAGGGGATTGAACCCAGGGGCACTCTACCACTGAGCTACATTCCCCAGTCTGGCTCTGAACTTGTGATCCTCCTGCCTCAACCCTCTGAGTAGTATGGATTATAGGAGTGCGCCACTGTGCCCAGCCATCTCAGGAGTTTTTAAGGGCCTCTCACTCTCTCTATCCTCCCCCCTTGCCCCACACACACCAGCCCCAGAAAAAAAGTCATTCATCAAATTTCTAGTCTTGGTCTTCTTTCCTAACTGTATGGCCATTTATGTTTTAGAAGCACTCTCATGACAACCATCAGATTTCTATAGTCATCTCTTGATTTTGATCTCCAACACACTGTTTCTCTGAGCATCAGGCTTTATTTTCCAATCCAATATTAGTCATCTCCACATGGACATCTCACTGAGCCTTTCATACTTAATTTGTCTAAAACAGAATAATCAAAATCCCACAGCTCCTTTCTCAGTTACAATGTTACCACTATAATCAAGATCAGAAAACTCAGCCCGGTGTGGTGGTACATGCCAGTATTCCCAGTGGCTCTGGTAGCTGAGATAGGAGGATTACAAGTTCAAAGCCAAACTCAGCAATTTATCAAGCCCCTAAGCAACTTAGAGAGACCCTGTCTTAAAAGTAAAAAATAAAATAAAAAGGGCTAGGGATGTTCTTAATGGTTAAGCAACCCTGCATTCAATTCCTGGCATATGCACACACATGTGTACACACACACAAACACACGCAATGATTAGAAAACTCAGAGCTGAATCCTCCTCTCACTGAAATTGCATATATAATCTGTAACCATATCCTATTGACTCTTTCTTCTAAAAATCTCTTAGATTTTTATTTCAGATCACTGATTAATAGTTTAGCAAAGTAGTTAATAACATGAACATTTTGGTCAAATCTACTGAGTTCAAACTCTCGCTCCTCTACTGCTATTTGTGAAACCTTAGAAAAAGTGTTCAACTTCTCATCTGTGAAAGCAGAGATCATAATACTGACCTACTATATATGATTATTTCAGATTACATACTTTTATGTATGTGTCACAAATATTGGCCATATGCTCACTTGACCTAAAGAACCATCAAATTAAACTTGATTGGTTCTTGGAATCTAACTGGAGCCATGAAATGTGAGCACAAATACTGTGTCACCTTCAGTCCAAACTAGTTAGAAGAAGACACACTTTCCTATGCTAACTCTTTTCTGAGGCACCTTTGGAAGCAGCACTTGATGATCTGTAGCTGGTGGAAGGATTCTGAGTCACTTGCTCATGACACTGAGGCAAGCTGCCAGGCGAGCCATGCAGCCAGGAGCTTCTGCAGTGAGTTTTATGTGTGAGAGAAATAAACTTTTAGTGTGTGAGAGAAATAAACTTTTATTGTGTTAAATTACTGATATTCAGGTTTTATTTTTTAAAAAATTTATAATAGCTACTAGTATTATTTCCCCCAAACATCATGTTCATATGATGGAAAAATGAGCACAAACAGTAAATACCCAATAAGTGCACTAGGTTAGCTTGAGTCCAAATCATCTTTCACTTAGAATACGAGGACCACATAACACATCAACTCTTATCTGGGTGGTTAATTTACTTAGAAAATATTTTTCTATATAAGTTTTTGTTCTGCACTATTATCTTATTGCTAAATTCCTGGGTAATTATTGTGAAGAGGCAAAAGAAGAATATTATTTTGTACCTCCAATAAAAGAAACATGAGGTACTCTATTTCTTCTTTACTTCTTCAAATAAACAGGATAAATAACACCAGGGCTTCCTCTCCAGGCTTCAACTTCTCTCCTACCACCTGCATGTGGGACCCCTGAGTGTAGATGTTGAGCTGACTCAGGTTCAAATCCTGGCTCTCTCACATACCATCTCCATCCTCCTGAGTCTCTCCAATATATAGGGTATGCTTTAATAGTCTAATCTTTAGTAAAACAATATGTATCTTCTTTGTTTTCATAAGGCCCTTAGCGTATGTGTGTGTGTGTGCGCGTGCGCACGCACTCGGGCGCATGCATGGGAGTGTTTGCTATTGCTGAAGATTTAACTCAGGGCTTCTTGCATGCCAAGCATATGCTTCACCACTGAACTACTCCCTGTTTTTAAAGAATAGAGTCTTTTTGAACATTTCTATACTATTTGTGGAATATATTTTAAGCACTATAAAACTGTGCTATAAACTGTTTTAAGCCCTACTTTATGTCTGTAAGTCCTCAAGTCTCACTCCTACTCATCCGTTTTCTTTCTTCTGTTCATTTTGCCATCATATCTTATCCACCATTTCCAAAACCCACTAAATACTAATCTTTTCATCAAATATTTCCTCTAAGAAACAATAGTATTATTAATAACAACATAAATAAAGGTTTCCTGAGACTGGCACGTCCCGAAGTGCTTCATATACATGATGTCACTTGACCTTTATACCGCCCCTATGAGGTGGTCATTATCGTCATCCCATTTTACAGGTGATTAAAAAGATGCCTGGAATGCTTATGCTTGTTCAGGGTCACACAGTCATACACGGCAGAGCAAGAATGAATTGTTTTCTATGAAGAGTACAATCAGGCTCTGGCTTCCAATCTAAAAGGTAGTACTGGATTTCACAGCCTGAGATCTTAACTACCAGGCAATGTTGCTAGCACTGTGATCTCTCTCCCTATATATTTGATTATACTCCATAAAAGCATTTAACTGTACGCTGCCTAATACAAGTACAGGCACTCCTTTGTGTTTTGTGAAGTCTTTGAAGACAGTAATGGCAGTGTACAAATATTCATTTAAACTGACAGAAGAGATGCTAACATATATAAAACTAGTGACATTCTCCTTTCAAATTTATTGATGTCTCCATTTCAGTGTGTCTTCATTGTTAAGGGAATAAAATTCTGGATTCTCTGGATGAGAAAGAATTCTTTGCCCTCTTTTGTTGGGTTCACTCTCAGTGATAAAATCTATTGTACAAATCACATTTGTCCTGGCTTCTACACAAGTGGTCATTCTTCCAAGTTTTATGTTAGAAGTAGAGATCATATCTTCTTTTTCTTTTGTAACAACTTATGGAAGCTAAAGGAGTGCTCTCCCAATATGACATGTTACTGTGCAAACACAAGATAGAATATGGCAATCATTTTAATGGAGGTATAAGAAAAATACTTCTCTATGAAATTGGAGAGATGTAACACCATGAATTCATGCTGTGATGGTCAACAGTGCAAGCTTTTATCTCTTAGGACTATGAGAAAATTAATTTTGATTTGTTTTAATTTATAAGTTCTCATGATAATTGCTTACACTTATATGGGCCTTTTGCATTCTTTTTCTCTTTTTAGTCTATAGAACTGTCAGTTAGGGGGGCTGGAGCAATGGCACAGTGGTTACAGTGCTTGGCTGGCATGCTTGAGGACGTGGGTTCGAACCCCAGCACCATGTACACAATGAGGTGTCAGAGCAATGAAAGCCACATGAAAAACGAAATAATATTGATTCTGTCTCTCACTGTCCCTTTCTCTTTCAAAAAAAAAAAAAAAGAAAAAAAGAACTGTGAGTTAGGGTTGTTACAATGTAACTTACATTGTTATTGTATATTTGCATAAAGCAACATATGCTAAACATATATATAACATATATAATGAAAGGCATTGTATAAAAGGTCATATAGTTTATAAGTCATAATGATTTATGCTTAGTGTACAAGTGAAGAAATTGAAGCTCACACAAATCATCACTCGACAAAAATTTACACAGATAACTCAAAATCAGGACTCCACTCAGGTCTGATTTCAAGTCTGGTGAGGTCTTAGCATTCCATCCTGGCTTCTTATAGCTAAGAGCCAAGATCCATGTATTCCTAAGCATATTGAGGTTGTCTTCATAAACTGTAGTAAGTTGTATCTTTTATAGAAATAAAAATCACTTCTGTCCTGTTCTCAGCATGGCTCTTAAGAGTTGCAAAGCTCAGGTATATGCATCTGTATCTGTGAGTCCCCTTCACACACAATACATCATTTCTCAACTGCCAATGTATATACTACACAGTTCTCAACCTCAGAATTTTCTGCACACCATTTCCAGCTCTTAGCTTCATCAGAAGAGAAATCCATGTGATTTCAGAGATTTAATGACAAACACAACCTACATTTTCTATAATATTGATGCCTAAAGTCCTACATTTGAGAATTTTTTTTCTTTGTAGCCTGATAATGGCAAATACCTTCTGACATCTTAGAATGGATGAATTTTTCAGATACTTTCCTGAGAGCAGGTTCATACAGAGTGTACAGAAAATGTTGGGGAACAAAGGAGGAAAATGTAAATGTTAACTGGGAAGTCGAAAAGAGCAAATAGTTGGGGTTTTAGAGTTTTATATGCTCTTACTGCAATAAATTGCATCTCTGCCCCCAAAGATTTAAGTCCTAACCCCACATATTTATAAACATGATCTTATTTGGCAATAAGATCTTTACAGATGAAATCAAGTTAAGAGATGGTCATATTGGATTAGAGTGCACTCTAAATCTGATGAATAGTTTCTTAATAAGAGAAAGGAGAGAGAGAGATTTGGATATGAAGACACAGGAGGAGACATGAGAAAGGTCACATGACAATGGAGGCACAGATTGGAATGATGAAGCCAAGCCAAGGAATGTCAAGGATTTCCAGAGCCAACAGGAACTAGAAAGAGGAAAAAAAAATTCCCTAGCCTTTGGAGAGAGCATGGCCTTGAGAACACCTTGATTTCAAACCTGTAGCCTCAAGAATTGTGACAGAATAAATTCCTGATGTTTTAAACCATCCAGGTTGTAGTAATTTGCTCCTGCAGATGTAAGAAACTAACATATCTGCTTAACACTCCAGCTTCAATTTTAAGTCCACTAGAGATCATTTTGAGATTGAAGTTTAAGCCCTTTCACTAATACTCTTCAATTTTAGTTCCTCAAATGTCATGATCCCGTCTTGTAGCAATCTTATCTATACATCTTTCTGCAATGGGACCATTGCTGAAAGAAGCGTGTATATACTCACAACTATAGACGGGAGGGTTCCTGACACAAGAAAAAAAATCATTTTATATAAATTATACACCCACCTACTACAATATAACAGTGTCACAATTTCTAATAATGTCCCATAAGTAATTACACAGACTTTCTAAAAAATCATTGTCAATCTGTCTGTATCCTCTAAATTATAGGTATTGGAACAGCCTCATGAGCTAAATAGCATGAAGGCATATTGTTGGGCAGCCCCAAGGTCACCTCAGAGTCTCACTAATACCAGTGAAATGGATCTGTGTTTCTTTGCCAACACTCCACCAACAAGGTTCTTATAACCTCATAGGGAAGGGGAAATGGAAGTAGGCATGAAAGGAGGAGGGCAAACATGCTATGGGCAATCTGGGTACCATAGCAACACGGCCTGGTTACTATCTATTCCTGATGCGTCCAAATTAAATTTATACTTTACCGCAGAAGAGAAACTGTGAGCTCAAAACTTATTTGGGGAGGTAACCCACCCCACGGTATCCCCAGCTTGTACCTGCCTGGTACATACAGCTCGAAAGCCAGTGAATGGTCATCTCTGGGAGACCCGCCTGAGTGTCAGTAGCGGATTCTCCAGAAATAAAACTCACCTCAACCCGATGAAGATTTCTTTACGAGCTGTGAACTAAAACCGTCGCTCCCATCACAATAATTTTCTCCACATCAATTATCATAAAGGCCTGACAAAGCTCTGCAAGTGAAAGTTCTGAAGAATTGACATATAACCAAGGTATCACCAAAGATGTCTAGATGTACGTACTTGACCAGCTGAAGTCAGTTATGATATCGAAATTCCGGCTTAATCTGTGAAAAGACTTGAGTGTAACTGAGACGCACTTAAATGGAATATACAGATGCGATTTATTTTTATATGCTGGCATGCTTGGATCCATGCCCAACCTCTTTCCCTCCAGCTGCCCGGGCCTGCCCTTAGGGGCTCTGGGCGGCCCTACTGTAACAGCCGCACAGCCACCGCCCCCGCGCCGCCCGCTCCGCCGACAATTCGGGCCCGCAGGCGCTTCCTGGGGGCGTCCCCACCGCTGCAGCCCTCAGGACTTCGGGAGCGCCAGGCCAGGAAGCGGGAGCCGCGCAGGGGACCCCGGCATCCGGGCCGCCTAACGCGCGCCCTCGCCCAGCCCCGAAGCGGTCCTGAAAGGCGGGAGCGAGCCGCGCGACGAGGCCGGGTGGGGGGCGCTAGGCGCCCCCAGAATTGCGGGCTTCCCCCACCCCCGGCGGCGACCCCACCTCCCGCCCCCGCTGCGTGCGCGCATGTGTCCGTCTGTCTGTCTACTCTCTCGACGTCAGTGGGAATTTCCAGCCAGGAAGTGAGAGAGTGAGCGAGAGAGAAAGAGAGAGAAGTACACCAGCGAGCCGGGGCAGGAAGAGGAGGTTTCGCCACCGGAGCGGCCCGGCGACGCGCTGACAGCTTCCCCTGCCCTTCCCGTCGGTCCGGCCTCCCGCCGTCGCCGCCGCCCTCCGCCGGTACGCCGCCGCCGGCGGGGCTCTGAAAGCCCAGTGCAGCCCAGGCCGGAGACCCCGGGGCCAGGAAGGCGGCACCGCCGCCGCCCGGCCACCGCGCGCCCTGCGCTTCCCTCCGCCCGCGCTGCGGACATGGCGCGGCGCTGACTGGCCCGGCCCGGCCCGGCCCGGGGAGACCGCGCACCCGCTCTCCAGACCCGAACCGCACCGGGCCTGTTCGGGCTCCGGCTTCGGCTGGCCGCTGCTCTTCCTTCCCCGACCCGCTGGCCCGCGCGGCCCCGCAGCGGGAGCCCACAAGCGCAGGGAGGCCGAGCGCGAACTCGCCAAGAGGGTAAGCCAAACTCGGGAAAGTGGGGGCCACTCTGGGGACGTGTGGCCCGCGTCCCGCTGCTCACCCCCTCCGCGCCCCCTCCAGCAGCTCTTGGACTTCCTCATTCCAGCGATAACCGCTGGGCTAAACCATGGGACAAGGTTGACAGTAGATGAGACACATGGGATTGGCGACCAGGGGAGAAGGCACATCCGGACTTCGTAGGGGCCAGTCGGCCGAAGGGCCGCGGCCTCTTGGGCCATTTCTCTTTAGGTTTCCACCCGCGGGAACCCGAGTCTGAGGGCGACACTTGCAAACTTTTTTTTTCCTTCTTCTTCACCTCCAGCCCCTGCTGGGGGGCGACGAGAAGGCTGAGGTGCGTTGCGGCGCGAAGGAGAGAGGGGAAGGTGGTTGGTGCAGTGCAGAGCCAGATTTCACCTAAGGGCGTTCCATGAAATGAAAGCAGAAGTGCTTGTCAGTCCTCTTGGCTAGGAAAGACCTCCTAGCCCCCCAAAATTGAATTGGAGAGCCTGATCCTTCCATACCTACTTCTAAAAGAAGCCCCCACTTCTCTATCCCTTTCTCACACACACACACACACACACACACACACACACACACACACTCACTGCGTGCGCGCCCATGAAACATTCACCTGCTAGAGGACCTGTATGAAGATTTTCCAAAAGTAAGGAGGGCCTGATAATAGTCCTCCAGAGTCTGGCATTTGAGAAAAGAAATTACCTGCTTGGAGCACTATTTAGATACTTGGTTATGTAAAACTATTGGAGAGTGGCACCATGCATTGTGCATGACCTCTAAAAAATAATAATATAAACAAAGCTATCCTAAATATGTTTTCTAATTGTCTTTAAAAATAGACACTGATGGAGATATTGACCCTGCTTTATTGGTCTATTCTGGACCTTAAATGGTACTTAATGATATATGATTTGATCATTAAGATTAAAGACATTTTTATGGACTGTTAAGTAGAGCTTAGCATTGCTGCTTATAAAATAACCATATTTAACTCATAGATTTTGTTAAAAAGCTCATAACTAAGTAGTGGCAGTGGTGTTACCAAAACATTTAATAGCTGTGGTATCAGCATACTGTTGTACTAACTGATGATCTTTGGTAAATACTAAAACTTGGGGTTGAGATATGCAGTTAGTTTTCTAACAGAATTCCTTAACTGAATATACTTGAGTATTCATATTTGTTAAAATTTTATAAGGGAACATTGATTAAAATAAAGCTTGATTAACTTTTGTTTTTCTGATTTTAATATTGTGCTTTCTAGAGATGAATTATTTTACTGTTTGATGCTCTAAAAATTATGTAAATAACTTAAAGCAAACTACTTTTTTGAGCTTGTGAACTTGGGAAGACAGTAAATAGAGCACTTTGTTTCCTGTAGCGTTTTACATTTATCATTTAATTGAAGTGCTAAAATGAAAAGAGCATATATGATGAATGGAAACATGAAATCTGCTGAAACTGTTCATCCATGTCCATATACCCACAACTCCTAAAGGCCTTCCCTCACTTGTTTAGATAAAATGTCTTCCTGGGTTGCAGCCTACTGAACAAACTTGAGCAAAAAGGAGGACTCATAACATGTAGATTTAATGCTGCAGCTAAAATACTACTTGCTGGGAGAAATAAACCATTTCCAAAACTGTTTGAAAGACTGTTTTAAGCAAAATAGTATAATCCTGTTGAAGGTTGGTGGCAATTTGACAACCTATTATCTTTGTTTTGAAATTTCAGTTTTATCTTGTGTTCTGCAGTTGGCAATCACTTGAGCTGAGTAAATGTCCTTGTTTTTTTCAAACTCAATAAATACTGGAGTATACGTACAAAGATAGTCGTTCCCCTTTGTAAATACTGCTTTGATCTTTTGCACTTCCTTTTTTAGTTGTACCTCTTAAACACAATTATCTTTGATGACTGAGTTGTATTTGGTTAAAACCCAGTTAGTCTGAAATAGGCAGAATTTTAGATTTAGTGATCATGTGTACCTTACATTTTTCATGTCATTGTTTCTTTAAACTTATTGGAGTTTGAGAAATCAATATTTCTGAAGGCTGTTGTTATTGTGCTTTTAGACTTCCAAATAACTGATGAAGTAAGTTACTGCCTTCATTTTCAAAGATTGCTCATTGTGGTAGGTAGGAGGTCTAGATAAGGAATTGGCAGCATCATGGATCTTGGACTATCATTCAATCAGCAAGCCCATATTTTTATCTAATTTATGAGAGAGGTATTCCCCTGCTAAGAAGAGGTGAAAGTTCTGGCTTCTGGGGGGAAGTGGTTACTTCATAATCTTCAATTAGTTTGCACTCAGGCAAAGTAAGAAAATAGTTGACATTTTTTAAAACAATAAGGTAGAATAATTATACTGAGTTGCTATAAAGATTTTTTTGTTACAGTTGCTATAGTTTCACAGTGCTGGGGATGGAAGCCAGGGCTTCTCACATGCTCTATCACCAGCTATGTGTACCCCAGCTCTGCCATTTGGATTTTCAATAAAGTATTCAAAATATCAACTTTTTTTTTTCTTTTTGTCTTCAGAACTTAGGTAGATCTGCTGTTCTGTAGATATGACAACATAGGAAGCATATCTGGAATGCAGAAAATTTACATAGAGTAAATACTCAGATTATACTCTTCTAGTCTACAGCCTGAACAGGAGTCACTGAAACAGAAATGGATGTATATGAATCAATGGCTATGCAAAATTTCTCACTAATTTATTGTACTTTTAGTAGGAAGATTGTTTTGTTTGGTTGACTTATTGACTTTCTGTTTATAATATGAATTTCAAAAGGTAGTGGGATGTTACATTAGGAGAAGAAAGAATAGAATTTCAGTGCTGGATGATGCTTTAAGATGTTGTGCTCCTTTATCTGCATTTATTTCTGTTCAGGGCTGTTTGATAATATGCTTCTTAGTAACCAGTAAACCACATTGGAACAATTTTTTCCTGTTTTCTGTGAGTTAATTCTGGTTTGTGTTCTTGTACCTCTCATAAATGCTCAGCCTAATTGTGGTGTTCTTCTTGGTGAGCAGGTAAATCATTAGGAGCATATACATCTCATTTGAATTGACTCCGTCACTGCTTAGGAGACTGGGGGTTTTAAATAATTAGAGGCACGTGTTTAGTCTCAGGGAGGAATGTTTGGATGTTGTGGCATAATCCTGCAAGTCGGTTTGGACCTTCAGTGTTTGTGTGTGTATAAGAGTAATATTTGAAATGACAATTTTGCAGAGTTAATAGTTGAGGCAACATAACCAAAGCTTTTATCTTTGTACTATTTCCTTAATGACTATACAACGCCTTTTTGAGATAGAGAAAGAAAGAAAGGAGAAAGTAGTAATACTATGTTCATAATAATGAAGTTGCTTCATATCTTTGGTCTATGCTGTTTTAGAGGGTGTCCCTCGTACAAATTAATATACTGCCTTTCAGGTTGATAGACCTGGCCTTGACAATCAACCAATTGTTTAGAAATAAGTTGTGAAATAAAATTACATTGCTCTACCACAAAGAATTTAAAGCCTAACAGTTTTACACAAAAGGAATATAAGATGTGATTTGTTAAAGATTATGAAAACTGTGAGAATGGAGATTATGAGTGAAAATATTAGTTTAATTTAGAGAATTAATCATAACTATTGCTTGTTTTTGAAATTGAAATAATGATATACCTGTTTTAATTATCCATTATGAATTTGCTTGTTATTTTTCATTTCTTTTTCACCATTATGCCCAAAACCTTATGATCACCTTTTATTCTGACCCACGATTTCAACAAATACCAATAGTTTTATACTATCTATAGATGTTATTTCTTTCAATTGTGAAAAAAGATTTTGAACTTTAAAGAAAATAAATATTCTGTATGACTTATACTTTTGAAGAACTTATTAAATAATTATTAAAAAATAAAAAAGCCTATTTGAAAATTCAAATACTATAGTTCCAACTAAAAATAAATAGTATCTAATTTAAACTGAAAAGAAATATTAAACACTTAGCATTGTGCTGTGTGCGAGTAGTGAATAATAACTGTTGAATGAATGAATATATTTAAATTGTTTTTGTTTTGCTTTTTTAAATGGTCAGCCTTTTCTATATGGAAAATAATTACACTGTATTTCTTTGCCTTCACCTAAGAAAGAAGCCAAAAACATAGTTGTTGCCTTCTAGATATTATGTTATCTAAAGTGTAATTAAAGATTATTAGGACAAGTAAATTATTATTAAAATGTACCCAGTGTCTTCCCAAAGGGAAGCATTTCATTCTGAAATAAAAGTTTATGAACTGGGAAAGTGTTTTGTAGTTTCAAAGTTTTAGAGGCACTTGTTAAGCAATGCAATAAAGTAATTGAAATGATAAGTGGTGCTTGTACAAGAAAAAAAATGTAACTTTTTGGCAAAGTTAGAATTTCTTTTAACCCCACGGAAACTGCAGTTTTAACACTAGTATCTCAAAAAAAAAAAAAAAAAGAAAAGAAAAAAGAAAACAACACTGTAAGCATTGCTTTCTAATCTAAGAATTGTTAACACAGGTAAATTCATCAACCAAAAAGTACCAATAAAACATGTTATGACCTCTGGAATTAAATACTTGCCATCCATAAATCTGTGACTATTAAAAGATTAGATGGGAAACCTCAGAAACAAGCACGCAGTTAGCAGAGTTTACTGTACTTTCCACTTTCATATTTTAATGGTTTTGCAACATTATGAAGCCTAGGCCACCTCATGGCAAGTTTTGTACATTATTTTTCACTTGAGGCATTTTCAAAAAATTGACCTTGAAACTCTGCATCTGACCATCTATTCTTTGTGGACACAATTTATAAATGAAATAAGCCATTCAGACTAGAAAAGAGCAAAACAGCAATACTCCCCGTCCTGTGTTGTGCCCCTGGAGAGCCCTTCCTGTCTTTGCAGGAAGACAGAACCATTTTATTAAAACACCGCTCACTCAGCTTCGCTGCCCTCCTAATTCTTTTTCTGGCCCTGACCTATCTTTGCATCCGACACAAACACACATTCAGGTTTTAAAATAAGTTTTAAAAATTAGTGTAAAAAATATGAATGTATTGAATCTTTTTTGTTTTTGCCAACAAATAAATGTGTACATATATAACAAGTACATTGTTGAGCTGTCATTGCTGAAAAGTACTCCGAAGGTTAATAGCAACAGTGTTTGTTAGTTACAGTAATAGAATGATCCAAGTACTCTGCCTCTGGCTTCCCTATAGGATGGCCATCAGAAAATGATAAATATCACATGATCATTCAACTTCTGGGCATAAACAGAGCAAACAGATCCATAACTTTGTCCTGATTTTTACAGTGCTAGTCAAAAATGTATGGACAATTTATATGTTTCATATTGGACTTAATAAAACTATTGAATTTTTTTTGATGGAAATATTTTTGATAGATGAGGTTCACTGGAGATGCTGGGAAGAATTTACTTTTTGCTAACTTGAACTAAAGAAAGAACAAGACCTACATAAAGTTAAACACACATCTAGGCGAAATAGTTTTATTGTTTATAAAAATAGTTTTATTGTTTTGATGCATTTTATTTGTTTAAAATTAAGTCATATCAAAAATATTATTTTTATTATGTATCATGTTCCCAGATATTGATTCTAATATATATCAAGCATTCAAAGAAGGAAAATTAAAAGTGATGACAGACTCCCTAATCAGTGTATGTATTTATTGGGTTTTCTGCCCAAGCCTGCAAATAATTGAAATAGTGAAAATAAATCACTCAATTATCTTAGAAAATATGCCCTCTAAGACAAAAATTTTAGGAATGAGAAAATGACTAATTTTGGATGTCTCAACGTTTTATTGATATTTGAAGAACTTCTTTGTCTACCAGTTCTTAAATATAGGTTTATTTTATAGGGGTTAGCCCTACAAAATTGGTGATTGGCCATTAAGACTTGATTTGTAAGTTTCATTGTCTTTTTCTTTTAAATGAGGTGTTGGCATGGTATTGAGGGCAAAAGGGAATTCCTTAGAGTTTATAGTTCTAATATAATGTTCTGCATATGATACAAGCATTTTTATAACTTAGAAAATTAAAGAAATGGAAGAAATTTGAAGTGGAAAGGAAAAACATATAAAGATGGTTAAGACTAAAATTAACTCAAATATAATTTTGGTCTATTGGATATTCAGGAAAATACTTAAGGGATTATATAAAGCTATTGATTTACATAAAGTCAAAACTGAAAATTGAATGCAAAATCTAGGAAGAAGGAAAGATTTTTTAAATGCATTCAGATTGCTATTTCAACTACCAGAAAGCTTGGAAAAATATTTCTTGAAGGAGAAAGATTAAAATGAACCAAAAATATAGCCTGTGCTATACCCTATTCATTTAATTCATGCCCTTCTTACACTGCTAATAACATTAAGATATTTAAGTATTATGTCTGCTTAGGGTATGTGTGTTTTTAAACCTAAAAGTCTTGATAGATTATATCAAAACAAAGGATAATAAAAGAATAGATGAAGGAATAAGGGGAAAGCATCTACAAAACTCAGTCTTGAATGTGAAGATGAAATAATCTAGAAAATGAATCAGAATTCTGAAGAAAAGGATCATTTACATATTTCATGGTTAGATGGGGAGGGATCATAGCAAAAAGAGCCAGACAGGTTGCCTGTGAACAGAATTTTTTTGCAGGCATTTCATGACACATTATTCTATTTAGATAAACTGAAACAATGGACATTCTTCCCACATTCTAAGAGTGTGTTAGAAGTCCGTTGTGATTGAGTAAACCATCAGTACACCTGGAAAAATAAAAGCATGGTAGCTGGCAACAATTAAATGTATTTCCTTGCTCTCATGCCATATTATAGCATTCATTTGACATAATGTTTTTATGGTTTCACTCCGTGAGTTTACCCAATTTCCCATTTAAGACATTTAACTAAATTTAACAAGCACAGAGAATCTTTTAAACATTTCCCCATTATTTTAAAACATTACATTATCAGTCATTTACCCTGCAATTGTGGCTCTTTTTTATTATGGCTGGGGAAAGGATCCTGTTTCTTTTAGAAAGTCTATGGTAATAACTAAATAGGAGTTAGTCCAAGTTGTTTGGAGAGGTAGTTCATCCCACGAAACAGAAGGGTGATCTTTTAGGTGATTGTGCTGTCTTTACTAAATGTCTGTTAAACTGTAGAAGTTCAGCCATCGAGGCAAGCCCTGGAAAACAACTTGATTGCTAAGTCTCTCAAGTATCTATCTTCACATAGCTGTCCCCATCAACATGCAGTGTTGAATTTATCACCCCCTGTCTACCCCAGCACTTCAGGGAATGCAGTTGGAAGCCCACCGTGGGCCATTCAGTGGGTTTCCCACATTAGCAAGCAGATCAGAGCCCTTCCTTTTTGTGCACTCACTGCCTCCTTCATACCAAGTTCTCTCAAGTCAGCCTCCTCAACACAGTCCGTCTCTTCCTTGATGAGTTTCTAGCTTTTATTTCTGCATGTCTTCTGGCATTGTCTTCTGCTTCTTATCCATCATTCCATTATAAAGGTCAGCTTTTTCAAGTGCAAGTCTGACCTTGTCAGTCTCTTCAATTTCTGAACTGAATCTCAGTTGTCCACACAAGAGGATTCCTGCACACTCATCACCCAACACTACTCACCCATTCCCTAATGTTTGAGTCATCCCTATCAGATGTCGCTTCCTTATCTGCAGTGAATTTTCACTTTGGATGTTTTGCATGTGCCCTCCCTGGGTCAGAAGTCCTTTCTTTCCAGCCCCCTGCTCACCACCTCTGTCTGCCTCCCGCTCTGCTCTCCCTGACCTCTCCATAAGGAATTATGTTGTTCTGGTCGTTGTCCTTTTTGCTTGTTATGTGTTCCAAAAACAAAAACATCTTGAGGACAGGGATTTATCTTACTTACTTTTTTATCTGTGTAGTACCCAGTATGATTGCTGAATGAATAAGTACCTTAACAAAATATTAGAAAACAATGCTACTAATTAAACTATCTGGCTCTGGGCAAGTTAATTAATTTCTCTGTTAAAAAAAAAACGAGAGGGTTAGACTAAATGGGCATCTACCTCTAAAATAATTTGTTTCTTTGATGTAATTGCATTAATTGGAAGACTTCAGATTTTCTTGCCATATTGAGATAAGAAAATGCATGAGTAGTTATAAGGTCTGTTCTTGATTATTAATCTAAAAATATGAGGAATGGCCTACTTTTTTGGATAATGAATTATAATCTTTGGTTCCAGTCTAATTTCTTCCTGACAGCCAGATGTTTTTTGGGGCTTCATCTTTTTATTATTAACTATTCTCTCATTTATATTTCTCCAAAGAAACTAATGGCAAACTTGAGATAGAAATTGAATATAAAATTAAATATTTGACTCTAAATCAGTTCTAGGTCTCTTTAATTAGAACTTTATTTGGATGAGGAAAAAGGGAAAGTGATAGTAGTATGAGCTGACTCCTCATTTGCCATAGAAACAATGTCTAAAATTGAAAAATCAAGAGAAAAGGCATAATATTATTGGAGCTATGTCTAGATCCATCAGGTAAACAAAAGGAGAAAGTTATGAGTGTTAAAGTTAGTTTCTCTGAAAAGCAAGTTGGAAGGATAGAGGGGTGTGTTAAGGGAACTTTTCATTATTTATATGTGTTTCCATCTTTGTGTAGTAATAATTTTGTTGTTATTTTCCCCCAGCTTTACTACAGTATAGCTGACAAATAAAAATTGCATATATTTATATTGTACAAGGTAATGTTTTTATAAATCTATATGTGTATGAATATATATGTATGTGTGTATACATATGTATACCCACACTGTGCAATGATGAAATCAAGCTAGTTAACATAAACAAGATTTTAGTTTTTTAGCAATGATTCATTTGAGTTTATGTCAAAACATTTGCACGTCCTGGGCAGTGTTGTGAGTCCTGGGAATACAATGCAGAAATCTGGAACATCAGGGAGGTTAGGTCACATAATATTTCTAGTTTTTAAATTTTTCTTTTTATAGTAGTCTTTTTAAAGTTGAGGAATCACGTAATTTAAAAGTGCACAGGTCATAAAAGTAAAGCTTTAATAATTTATCTCAAAGTGAATACATTTAACCTAGATGGTGGTCAAGAAGTAGAACACAGCTTCACTTCAGAAGCCCCCTACTGCCCTTGCCCCTTCTTAGTCAGGACCCCACCTTCCACTCTCATCTGAAAGGTTCCATTAAAGACTCTTGGATTATGTGTGTTAATTCCGTGACTCATAAGACAATCAAGAGTTCACTGAATGAATTTGTAACCTTGAGATGCCAGTAAAGAAATTCATACAAATAAGAACTCTGCTATAGTTAAAGACCCTGAGGTCAGTTCAGATTTTTCCTCACTTAAAAAAAAAAACAAAACACATATATATATATATAATTTGCCTAGGACATTAGTAAAATATTGAACAAATCACATTTTCACATTAGTTTATCATTTATGGATTTAAGAGTAAATGTTCTGTTTATTGCCAAAAAACTTAGGGTCACTGTCAAAGAGAAATGAGAGAAATAAGTATCCGTATCTGACTCTGTCCAGTGTGATAAACTGTAGTCCTCCTCTTCTAAATGAGTGGTCAGTGTGGAAAGAGCTTCATAACTGGATCTAAGGACTGAAAGTTCCCTGTGTGAGGCCTCGTTTTGATGCTTGCAAATCACTAATTTTTTATGTGTGTAATTGGAAGGTCTTTGCTGTGATTGTTTCCTCAAGGGAAGCCTTTCTCCCTCTAGGCCAATGGTAGCCATAGAACCAAACATTGCTGGTACACGTGATGAATCATTTTCTTTTAAAACATAAAGAACAAGGGGCTAGAGGTGTGGCTCAGTGGTGGAATGCTTGACTAGCTTGTGTGAGGCCCTGGGTTCCATCCCCAGTACTGCTTAAAAAAAAGAAAATATATTTTTATGAATTTTTGAGGATTAATAAAATGAAAAGGCACATTCAGAGTCAAAAGAACAGGATTTGTTTCTCTATATTTGCACAAAAGAATGCCAATCTCTAACTTACAATCTGTGAGTTCTACTACTACCTTAATCTGAAAATATAAATACTTAAAAATGGGACTTAAGGCAAAGACTAAGCATCAAAATTAAATTTTCATACTATAATTTTAGGGAAGAAAAAACATGTAACATTAGAAATTTAAAAGCAAAAGGTCAGAATAAAGTCCAGTATTTCAAATTTTTTTTTAATAATTCCAGAATGAAAAGACCTCAAATTATAGGCAGACATATTGAGTCCATTTTTAAGAAGAAATGGAAAGCAGGACTATCTCCATAGTGACTTTAGTGATAAAAGAAGTTTTTATCTAATTCATTATTATCTGTAGAGAACTCTACAGCTATATAAATTTATTCTTAACAGATTTTGTTCTACTATAATATTAATAAACCTGAACTTTACCTAGAATGGAATCTGCTGTTTGATATAAATGACACAGTAATTAACAAGTGTCCAAAATATCTTTTTGATCCTGTGAACGTTAGCTGTGATTAAGAAGACAACCATAGGCAAAGATTTGTTTCTCATGAAACACTTTGGAATGCATTCTAATCACTTCACTAAGAAAATCCCTGTCCCCTTTGGTTATAGTGAACATGATACAGCAAGAATTTAGATGTTTCTTTCAGATGGGGGTGGATGAGGTTATATTTATTATGTTTAATTTAATTTAAGATGCACTTTCCCCCTTTGGCTAAATTACATATATTTGAGGATTTTATTGATATCTTTCTGTTATTCATTTATGTTTTGGTAGCATACTCTATTTGTCAGCTCTCTAGCACTATAATGAAATATGTAAGGTAATTTACTTATAAGGAACAAAGGTTTGTTTAGTTCATTATTTTGGAGGTTCTACTGCCTCTGACAAGGCAGTAGCCATGGTAGCAGTACATTGCAGTGAAAAATCGCTTACCTGTCAACCAAGACACAAAAAGGAAGAGAGAATGGCCAGGGTCCCACAGTCCTTCAAGTGACATAAGGACCTTCCATCAGGCCCAACCTCCTGAAAGTTCTACCACCTCCCATGATGCCACCTTGGAGACCATGCCTTTAACATGTGAACCATTAGGAGACCTGTATCCAAACAATAGTTATAGTACTGCATGCTTTCCCTGAAATTCATAGACTTGTTTTATATCCTACTGAATGGTCTATCTTTGCGAATGTTCCATGTGCTCTTAAATAGAGTGTATGTTTTGCAGTCATTGGTTGAGCGTTCTGTACATGCACTTAGGTTCATTTGATTCCTGGAAGTGTTTCTAAATCTTCTGTCTTTACTGATTTGGTTTAGAAATATATCCCCTTCCAAATTTAGGTTTTTAAAATGTAATGGCCAGTGTGATGGTTTTTGGGAGGTAGAGTCTTTAAGAGGTGATAAAGTCATGAGGGCTTTTCCCTTCTTGGGTGGAATTATGAAAGAGTGCATTCTCTCTTGTTCTTCCACTTTCCACCATGCGAGGACATAGTGTTTCTCTCCTCCAAAGGATGCAGGTCTCATCAGACACCTAATGCTGGTCCTGTGTTCTTGACCTTCCAGCCTCCAGACTCTAGGAAATAAATTTCTCTTCTCAAATATTCATTTACAGCAGCACAAAGTGGATAAGACTTTTCTGTTAACTTGGTTTTATCAGTTACTGAAAGGTGAGTGTTAAAAACCTTAATTTACGCTTTTAATTGTGGATTTGTCTGTTTTTTCCTTTATTTCTGCCACTTTTCACTTCATGTATTTTGAAGCAATATTAGTGGATGTGTACACATTAAGATCATTATTTCTTTTTGACGAATTCTTGTATGATATTCATCTTTGTCCTCAGTTTTATTTCTTCCTTGAAATCTACTTTATGTGATAATATAGTCTGCTTTCGTATACTTAGTATTTATATGGCATAACTAACCCAACTTTCCATCCTTGCAATTTTAAATTGTGTCTTTAATATAAGTGAAATCTTATGAAAAATGTTCTTGAATATTGCTTTTTTAAATCCAGTTTGACCATCTCTACTTTTTATAGGTGAGTTTAATCCATTCCCATTTGATATAATTGTTCATATGTTGAATTTAAATCTCCCATCTTAGTCGTGGTTATGTCTGTGCCTTCCTTTATTCATTTTTACTCTTTTATTTCCATCCTTTGAATAAACCAAGTTGAGTTTTTTATTCCATTTCATCTCCTCTATTGGTTATTTTGTAAAACAGCTATATTAGACATTATAGTATGCCTCCTGAGTCTTCAGTGAGTTAATTCATCAGAATTTGTATTTAACGTAAAATCTCTACTGTGGTGTACTTCCATTTATTTGTTCCCTTCCCTTCTTCTGTGTTGTTATTGTTCTACATTTTCTTCCACATGTGATAATGCTCCAAAATATATTTTATTATTTTGTTTTGAACAGCCAGCTGTCTGTTTAAAAAACTAAGAGACAAGGTATCAAAGCCTTATGCTCATTCACAATTTTATTATTTTTAATGCTTTCCATTCTTGCATGTGGGTTCAAGTCTTTATCTGGTACCATTTCTCTTCATTACGAAGAGTTTTCTTCAGCATGTCTTTTGTCAGTTTTGTTAGTAATGAATTTTCTCAGCTCTTGTTTGTTTGCAAATGTCAATTTTACCGTTATTTTTAAAGGATATATTTGTTACCTAATATGCACAAGGTCTTGGGTTCACTTCTTAGAGCCATGCAGAAAAGAAAAAGATAAATAAAGGATTTATTTGCTAAAAATAGAATTCTAGGCTGGTCCTTTGTAATTTCGTTTGGCACTTTAAAGATGCTTTTTCATTGTCTTCTATCTTATATTATCTATGATGATAAGTCAGGCAGTATACTTATTATTGTCTCCCATATTTGGTTTGCCTTTTTATTTATTATTATTATTATTGTTACAGGTTTTGGGGAGAGGGGCCCCTTACAACTGAGCCACATCCTCAGCCCTCTGTTATTTTTTTTTTAATTTTGAGACAGGGTCTTGCTAAGTTGCTGAGGCTGGCCTCAAACTGGTGATCCTCCATCCTCCTGCTTCAGCATCTCAAGAAGCTAAAATTATAGGCATACGTCACCATGCCTGGCTATAGCTTGCCCTTTCTTATCCCTTGCTATTTTTTGAGATTTGAGATTTTTCTCTTTAGCATTAATTTTTAACATTTGACTGTAATATGTTCAAGCTTGGTTTTATTTGTCTTTAAACATGGGTGTTTTTGAGATTGTTGATCATGATTTCTTCAAACATTTGTCCTATCTTTTCTTTCTTTCTGGGCTTCTAAATTACAAATATGTAAACTACTCGATATTGTTCAATAGATCATTCATGCTGGCTTCACTTTTTTTTTTTTTTTTTGCCTTTTCTCTGTGCTTCAGTTTGGAAAGTTTTTATTGA
Organism: Aplodontia rufa; assembly: GCA_004027875.1. Classification (NCBI taxonomy): domain Eukaryota; kingdom Metazoa; phylum Chordata; class Mammalia; order Rodentia; family Aplodontiidae; genus Aplodontia; species Aplodontia rufa. The sequence continues at coordinate 39,162 of PVKS010009612.1, read as the reverse complement.
TCTAGTTTATCAATACTTTCTTCTATTATTAAAGTTCTTGAAAAATCCATTTGGTGAAATTTCATTTGAGTTCTCAAATTTCCATTTGGATTTTTAAAAATTGCTTTTTGATGCTGAGATTTTGTATCTGTTCATTCTTTATTTCCATCTTTTCCTTTACACTATTGAATATATTGTTGTTAGCTATTTTGAAATCATTCATTGCTGAATCCATTATTTGTGTCATATTTTTCTTCAAAGTCATATATTTCTGCTTCTTTGCAGACTTTATAATATTTTATTGTGCATTTACATATTACGTTGTAGAGAGTTTGTGTTTTTATTTTCCTTTATACAATGTTGAGTTTGTAGTCCTAGGCAATACATCGGTGGATCAACTGGTTTTATAAGATGGATTTAGAGTAGCCCTTATTTTCGGGTGTGTTGCTGATTCTCATTGCGTGGTTTTCGAGAGGTCACAACTGAATGCTCAGAATGTTTAGCTGCGTCTCTCTACCCTGTGATGATGGCAACTTCAGTGTCTCTCAGCTCCCTTTGACCTCTTGAATCTCCATTCGGCTCTTATATCCCCAGCATCTGCTTTTCAGGTGGCTTTTTAGGGTCTTATCTTGCACTAGCATAGCTTAGCATTTGACCAATGACCAGAGGTAACCTATACACAGATTTCTGAGGCTCTTACTTCTCTTGTAAATCTTTTTTTCTCTGATACCCTGCCCAACAAAATTGCTACTCTCAGGGATCTACTCCTTGTGTCATGGTTTAGAAAGTGCCGTCTGTCGAATAGTAAGGATGAACTTGGAGGTGATAGTCTGTGATATATAGCCTTATGATCTAAGTTGTTCAGTGTCTTAACCTAGTGCATTAAGTATTTTGTATAGCTTCACAGTTGAATATGGCAAGGGGGCAGGTTCAAATACCTGTAAGTCTGTCTTGATCGAAACCAGGAATCTATATTTTCACAAATTTGAGACTATAATGCTTCTTACAAGTAATACAATAGTAATAAAAACTACTTAATGTCTACCAGTTGGGAAGTAACACAAAAGCAACTCCCATTATATTTTTAGGCACTTACATTCACTTGAGAAGATTATAAATATATAGGAAAAGTTAAGTTGCAGTGGAACAGTGTGCTATAAAGTGTAAAATCATCAGGACTCTGTTATAGATCTAATGCAGATTACAGGGGTATAAATTACAGGAGAAAATACAAGGTTTTATGGTAGAGATTGGATTTAAGTAGAACCTTAAAGAGTGGATAATACTTAGGTAGGAAAAAAATGGCATTTTAGGATGTAGGGCACACTGTAAACAAACACAAGTGATGGAAATGAACAAGACATTTTTGAATGACCAGTCTGCCTGTAGTAAAGGGTTTTTTGTTTGGAACATGGTAATAAGTGATGCTTATAATATGATTTAATACAGTACGATAATACACTGAGCAGTCAAGGTCCTTGAACTTTTATCTTTTAAGTAATATAGCAGTGATGTGAAAGATACTTAGGGAGGAAGAAAGACTGTGATGACGAGAACAATAGGGAGGCTGTTATTGTCGTTCAGGGTGAGGCAATAAAGGTCTGCCCTTGAGTGTGACAGTGGAAATGGAAAGGAGAGGAAGATCAAGAAACAACTTGAAGGAAAAAAATCAGCAAAAGTTGGTTATTGACTAGATGCTTGAGAGTGACATATTGGCAGAAATTGGGAAGTCAAGAGTGAGGCTTACTGCACTAGAAATGATGAATTAGTTTTAGAGATTAGAGATCTGAAGGTATTTAAAACATTAACTTGTTTTATTATGTCATCATTACTTAAAGCTGAAAGTGACTTATTAATATTTGTACTTTAAAAGTTTAAACAGTTCTAATTTTGTTCTTATACCACAGTATTTCTGGCTAATTGTACTTGTTTCTTCTGCTTAGTTGGGAATTGACTGAGGCAATAAGAATAAAAATCAGTGCAAAAAGGGTTTGGACAAGAAATGTGATTACAGAATTATATTACCAAGATAACCAACTCATGCCCCACATACTCTCCCATTTCCCATAACACTTACTAGGTTGTGCTTCTCTCTCTCTCTCTCTCTCTTTTACCTGTTCATGTTCCTACTTAACAAAACTGTTGCATTTGTAAGCTTCTGCTGCATAAAAAAAATCACCACAAAGTGAATTGAAACACCAACATTCATTATTTCTTCCAAGTCTGTGGGCTGTGTGATCATCTGTCTGGGCTTGCTTGGCTGATCTCTGAAATCTTCAGCTGCTCAGCCTGTGCTGCCTCGTCTAGGGGAGCCTCAGCTAGCCTTGCTCCTCTCAGCTCCACATGGTCTCTCATCCTCCAGAGGGCCAGCCCAGGCTGGTTCACGGTTCAGAGACAGAAGGAATGTGATCAGTGCAAGGCTTCTTCAAACCTGTGCTCAGTACTCAGCTTTTTCCTCTTTCTCTTGGTCAGAGCTAGTCACAGACCTGCTAAGATTCAAGGTGTGGAGACATAGATTTTTTTTTTCCTTCTGTTGGGTGGATTGCAAAAAAATCTGTGGCCATTGTTTTCATTTTACCACAACTACAAGTTCTGTGAGTGCAGGAACTGTGTCACTCTTGTTTTGAACTATTATGTCTTTGGACATGGACATACAGTAGATACAACTTTTTTAATGAATGAAGGAAAACATCTAGGTACATTTCAAATAAACCTTACCCACAGTGCAGAATGTGTGCACACACATGTGCTTGTTGCAACAGCTGCCAGGTATCCCCTCCTGGTTGCCATTGCAGACACACTCAAATACACTTTAGCTTTAAATTTATATATACTTCCGTAATATTGTCAGTGAGTATAGTTTTCCTGTAAATGTGTCTCAGAGATAATTTATTTTACTATCTGTTGAAATTTACCAGTGGATCAATGTACATCAACTATATATGTGCATGCTTATTTTCATGTATATATATGTATATATATATATATATATTTTTTTTTTTTAAAGAGAGAGGGACAGTGAGAGAGACAGAGAAGGAGAGAAACAACTTTATTTAGTTTTTCACATGGCTTCAGTTGCTCCAACACTCAGTTGTGTACATGGTGCTGGGGTTTGAACCCTGGTCCTCGTGCCTGTCAGGCAAGCGCCGAAACCGCTGAGCCACCCCTCCAGCCCCTATATTTTTTTTTTTAAAGAGAGAGGGACAGTGAGAGAGAGAGAGAGGGAAAGAGAGAATCAATTTTTATTTAGTTTTTCATGTGGCCTTCGTTGCTCCGACACTTTGTTGTGTATGTGGTGCTGGGGTTTAAACTCACGTACTTGCGCATGCCAGGCACGCACTGTAACCACTGAGCCACTGCTCCAGCCCCTATATTTTCATACATATATTTAAGAAACCACTGGAGCTGATATTATTTGGTGTTTTTGCTTTCATATTTGATATCTTGTAATAACTCATTTGAATTTCATGCATTGTCAAAGTCCTAGTCTGCTTTTCAAGCTGTGCTACTGGAACCAAGCACAGTGTGTTAACTAAGGGTTTGCCATTTTATGAGTGCAGAGCTAATAAGCACAACCAGGAAATCAAAGAGTGAAAAAAGATTTACTGCTTGTAGCAAGTAAAGAGAGCATGGGGTGATTCCCCAAGTGGTATCTCCACAAAAAAGGAGGCAAGGGAATCTGACTGGGGAGACTCCTCAATGCATGTAAAAGGGCACACATTCCTATGAAAATGCATTTTCAGACCATGCTTCTTCATATGTCACATCTTCAAAACTGGTGAACTAGAAGCCTCTGGGGAGGAGAATTCAGCATTATAATGAGATTGTCATGGACAAGGTTCATTCTAGGGCACCTAGAAAGGGACTGGGTGTTTGGGGCTGGTTTAAACAAGTTCTTTGTGGTCTTCTATGGAGAGCCTTACCTGAAAAAAATGACTTGAAGGGATGTTGGCTATTATCATTGGAGACAGCAGCTGCCTCCCCACAAGCACAGGTGATTAATCCTGTGAGTTCCTAATTGTTAAGTTTTCAACTGCAGCAGCTAATGTTGCAAGTAGACCAGCTCCAGCAAGAACACTTGTGAGAACTGGAGCAAAGGTCTGCGCTAAAGTAATAAAGTCAAGAGGAAAATCATATCTACCTCTTAGACAAGTGGTAGGAGTCAGATAGCCAACGTTCTTCCATCAACCTGAGCAAATGACTTACTCTCTAAACCTCAGTTTCTCAGTAGGGACAATAATCTTCAGGATTAATGCTAGAATTCAGTGGAATACTTGAAGCACTAGCTACATTCCTTTCTCATGGGAGGTGGTCAGTAATGTTTAGTTCTTATTCTGTGTGAACAAAAGTACTGTCCTGATGCAATAGTATTCATCAGGGTTTCTCCTCAGCATTATAGATATTTGGGGCTGGACAATCCTTTAAAGTGAGGGACTGTCCTGTGTGCTGTGGGATGTTTAGCAGTATTTCTAGCCTCAGCACACTAAAATCTAGTAGGACCGCCCACAACAGCATAAAATGACTCCAGACGTTGCCAGATGTCCCCTGGGGGCAAAATACAAATATTTTATCAAGCAGTGCTACATAACCACTTTAGAGAAAGAATATGGCAGTGTGCCCATAAATGTAGATGGGAAAGAAATAAAACACTTGGTTCTTCTCAGAATATTTAAAACTTTTGCTATCTGTATTGTTTTTCCAATAATTTATGAACATATTATTATGATGTTTTACTAAAATAGCTAACATTTGCTAGGAATCACTCCCTGTGCCAATAGGCTTTGCATGAATTAACTAGCTGAATATTTTCTGCCATCCCTGTTAGATTGACCTTATCTTTATACGCACTGAGCACAATGTTCTTTTTTTATTTTTTTATTAAGGAGTTGAGGTATTGTACAATCATAAATGCATATACAGTAAAAATATAATATGTATTTGTTCTTAAACCAGAATTACCCCCCATATCGCCCACATACCAGTCTCTTGATTCTTTTATATTTTGCCCCTACAAACAATATAAATGTTTAGATTATGAATTTTCTAGAATTAAATGATTGCATATGTGTTATTTGGATTCTCAGGGGGTTAAAGAGTGTGCTACATTGTTGATTGACTTCCTAGATCTCTCCCCACACCCTGCCAACATATCTGTGGTTCCCCTAGATTATGCATTGCTCTACTTTTGCTGGGTCTAATACGTAAGTTTGACTACCTTTCACCCAAGCCTGGGTTTTGCTCTAACCTCCACAAATGAGGGAAAACATTTGACCTTTGAGTCTTTGTGTTTGGCTAACTTCGTTCAGGATGATTTCTTCCATTGCGATCCATTTACCTTCTAAGGCTGCGATATCCTTGTTTCTAATTACTGAGTATAATTCCATTGTGTGTATATATATACACTTTTGGATTCATTCATCCAGTGAGGGGCATCTGGGTTGGTTCCATAATTTAGCATTGTAAATTGAGCTGCTGGAACATAGATTTTTCTGTGTCACTGTAATAGCACAATGTATTTTTATTCACTAGGTAGCTATTCTACATATTAATTGGTCACATTATACCTAAATGAAACAATATCAATACGAAAATGGAAACAGGAGTAGAACAAAATGAAAAATGAGTTTATACAAATCTCAGTGTGGTAGCATAGCAGTATTGATTCTTTCCAAAAACTTTTGGAAATCAGCTCTTCTGAAAAAAAGCCCACTATTAACTTATCTTTTGTCATCACTAGCACAATATAGTATCGGAAAGAGGTACATAGACATTTTAAAGTTAAATTTTTTTCTATTGTATTTCTTATGAAAAGCGTTCCATGAGTGCTTAGAAATTCTGGGCTCATTCATACTTCATATTTTATTCACTACATTTCATTAATCATTAGATGTCATAGTTAAACTTTAAATTCAGGACAGATGCAATTTTACCTTTTTTTCCTGTGAAGAATATTTTTCCAGCTGGGCATCGTGGTGTACTCCTGAAATCCCAGCAGCTCCGGAGGGTGAGGCAGGAGGATTGCAGTTTCAGAGCCAGCCTCAGCAATTTAGCAAGGCTCTAAGCAACTTAGTGAGAACCTGTCTTAAAATAAAGGGCTGGAGCGGTGGCTAAGAGGTTGCGGCACTTGCCTGGCATGCACAAGTACACGGGTTCAAACCCCAGCACCCACGTACACAGCTAAGTGTCAGAGCAGCGAAAGCCATGTAGAGAACTCAATGAAAATTGATTCTCTCTCTCTCTCTCTCTCTCTCACTGTCCTTCTCTCTTAAAAAAAAACAAAAACATTGTTTAAAATAAAAATAATCTGGAAATGTGGCTCAGTGGTTAAGTGCCACTGGGTTCAATCCCAGGTACAAAAGAAAAAGAATGTATTTCTATTTCCAATTACATAGTTGACTTAGAAAACTAAGATATAGGAATGTATAACTAAATGAAACTTTTCATGTTAATATATATATATCTGTTTTTTACCACTTGCATAATATTTAACTTAGGAATATAATTAAACAATCTGCTGTTGAAAGACATTTAGATTATTTTTAGGTTTTTTTTGCAGCAGTGAATATACTTATACTTTGTTTTTTTTTTTTTGAATATTTGCTCAGATAATTCTTTACTAGAAATTCCTGAAGGTGGAATTACAGAAAGAAAAGTTACTGTTACTTGAATGTTTTACATTTATATGTGATGCACACATGCATGTACTTTTTATCATGCTTATTCCAACAAATTTCTCTGTAAAAAGAGACTTCAGCATATTTTTGTTTATGTATTTATTACCTAGCAGAAATGGTGAAAAGTCATCTTTTTTTTCTTATGGTTTCATCCTTACTGCTATGCAGGATGACATAGTAAAATTGCAAATAAATAGTATCTATTGTATCTGAATACACTCTTGAACATGGAGATACTTCATCTCTCTGATTCCCACTGTATCCTCTACACTGACAATTCTATTTTTCATATTGAAAATTGTGAGGCACAGTGACTTATGAAATCATTTTAATGAGCTTGAAATTTTTGAACAATGAAATCTAATAGAATAAAGAGAATATCTTTCTTCCAGTGGATCAGAGTCAGAAAGTATAAATACCTATGATTCTAGGAGTTTCCTGGTTTGCAAGGACAGGCGGTTTAATGGTTCAGCCTCATAGCTTGAAGTCAACCCATCCAGCCTAGCTACCTTCACAGAGAAGCCCATGTGGTGTTGGGGTGGGGTTCCTCAGATGTGTGGAAAGTAACCCTCTGGGCATGGCGTAGAACTTATCACATGTTAAGAAGCAGGCTAGTTGAAACATTTTGCTGTTCATGTGAAAAACAGCAGTTCACTGGATATTTTATTTGTTGCTAGCTTGTTACATTTTCTGTTTCTCTTTCCAAGGTTTGAAAATCTTTCTAAAAAAAAACCTCAGTGTTAGGGGACTGAGATGCAGAGATGAGACCCATCTGCTTCTCAGCCAACTCAGTATCTCCCTTTCTGTTTCAAGGTCCTTCCTCAAAAGCACAGAACTAAGCAAAAGGAAAGCAAGGGGAAGGGCTGGGGACCAGGGGGACGGGAGGGGCTTTCCCTGGTTTTTTCAAATCCTTCAGTTCCAAAGGCTTAGTTGGTATTTCAACATTTTAGAAGTAAAACCTGCTTTTACAATTAATGCAAATATTACTTTGTGATTCATCCTTTCCAAATGATTCTTGGTTTCTTTTGACATTTTATTTTTAAATTATGAATTAGCATTGACATCATCTTAGAGGTTGCTCTTACCTTTCAGTTCTTCACGGTGAATGTAGCTGTTGTATAAGTAGGCTATACAAGTTCAGATTTTGACAATAACCCAAATGTCCCAAAGGTTGCTATTGGGCTTTTAAAAATCATTTTTTTAGTTACTCATTAGTGCATTGATATTGCAGCAGTGTTATTGGAGGGAAGACTTTAATTTGGTGATTTGTCCATGTGCCTACGATTCATAGCTCTTCGTTAAAGCTTTCTCACAGTAGTGATCATGATATTTACCCTGTGTCACTTCTGCTATAGGAGGTTGAATTGAGTTTTTAAAGTTGGAGTGAAGTCTACTTTATGTTAAATCCACACTTAAAGGTCTATGAAACCATCTACACTGTGTGTGTACGTGTGTGTTATACAGGTAATGAGTGAGTTCTGTCAACAAGTCAGTCATCTCACCTCTGCCTTGGAAGACTGTGGGTCAAGATTTTTTGGAAAGAATCCAGAGACCACCCCAGATTAATGGAAAATCTAAAATGAAAAAAAACTTTTTTTTGTTTGTTTTTGGTAACAGCAATTAAGCCCAGGGGTACCTAATCACTCAGCAACATCTCCAGCCCTTTTTATTTTTTATTTTGAGACAGGCATTTGCTCAGTTACTTAGGGCCTTGCTAAGTTCCTGAGGCTGACCTTGAACTTGCAATCTTCCTAAATTAGCCTCTGGAGTCTCTGGGATTACAGGCAAGTGTCACAATACCCAGCAAAAAGAATGGTTTTTAAAATTTTTATTAGGAAAAATCACACCCCATGCTTTTATAATTATGTCACTGTATATTCTATTGTTGTGTATATCTAAAAATACCAATAAAAATGAAAAAAAAATCAAGACCTAAAAAATTTTTTTTATCGAAGTTAGGGCTTCTGTATTGTTCTAAGGTTAGGAATTTTTCAGATAGATTATTCTAACATATTAGCACTCTATTTCAGTGTAACTTTTTTATTGAAATATAACTGAAATTTATGATAATATTCCTTAATATGGAAATATGCTTATCATTAAATATGTATACAAAAATTTTAATGTAGATACATAATTATAAATGTGTATAAAAATTCAGGTTTACCGAAGAATATCATGACTTAGAGCATATGTTCTTTGGATAGGCATTTGTTAGCTAACACATCTTCCAAGCTCAACAGTTCTACCTTTTTCAGAAGTCCATTCCATTTATATCTCTCGTCTTTACAAATGAAAAACCAGTGGCCACAGTGAGTTAATCGTGAAGGTTACTCACCCAGGCATGGCAAAACTCTTAAATTTCAAATGACTTAATTCCTTTTTACTGTATCAAGTCAATTTCCTCTTTTTAAATTGTTTACCTCAATAAATATGCATTTAATTGCAGCTGTTTGAATATTTGCACTCACTAGTTTCTTGTAGAAAGCAAATATTTGCCTGCCAGTCTGCATGGATTTTCTGTTCTATAGACTAGGAACTGTTCTTTTCCCTTTTATTAAAGTGGGACTCTGTTCTGTGGCCCTGGGACTTCCCAGGAGGCTGTCTCTCTCTCCAGCAGTCACACAGTGCTCTAGCAAAAGAGGATTTCATTGGAGATCAGGTTCCTCTCTGGAGGCTTTTGTGCTTAGTAGAGTATTAGATGATGTATTCACTGGGGTGAGAGCTAAACTATTTTAACAGAGACTGGACAGTATATTAGTTTACAGACCAGAAGTTTCTTTGTCATATCACCAGAATGACCTGCCAGGATAGTCAAAGGCTCTGTCTCATGCTGTCGTTCAGGGACCGGGATTCCATACCTCTTATTTATCAGCCATCCACTAGGCTATGCATTGTCACCTGCATGGTAGAAGCCAGGTCTTCTCCATATCTGGGTTTTATTCAGTGGGAAAGAGAAGTAAAACACAGAGGAAGCACCTCAAGGACCTTAGGTCCACAGCAGTTCTGACTTTGCTATTGGCCGTCTCTAACGTCAAGGAAGCGTGGGGCAGTTCCAGCTGAGCTGTCACAATCCCAGCTCCAAACCTACTGCTGTGGAACAGGAGCACTTGTTGGTGGACAGCTAACATTCTCAGCTGCAGTTCCAAGTACGCTTCAGTGATTTATAGACTTCATGGAAAAAAATAATAAATTTACCTCAGAAATTAATATTTGCTTTCAACTTTCTCTGTTTTAAAAACTTCTCTTTGGGTCTGAGGGTATAGTTCAGTGGTAGAGCAATTGCCTAGCATGCTCCAGGCTATGGGTTCAATCCCCAGCACCACCAAAATAAATAAATAAATAAATATTACTTCTTTTTCATGTTACATAGCTGAAACTTGATCTAAATAAATTTCAAAAAATAACATTTAAAATAATGAAAAGGATACTTGTTAAGTAAATCTCCAATGATATCAATTTTAGGCACTATCTTTTTTTTTTTAACAGAGGACAGTGAGAGAGAGAATGAATCAATTTTTATTGAGTTTTTCACATGGCTTTTGTTGCTCTGACACTTAGTTGTGTGCATGGGTGCTGGGATTTGAACCAGCATACTTGCACATGCCAGGCAAGCGCCATAACTGCTGAGCCACCTCTCCAGCCCCTTTAGGTACTGTCTTTATCTGATCATTTTCTTGTTATCAGTAATAAGAGATTACTAGGGCCAGTGGTATATTAATACCTGGCTGGAGTTAAGTATGAGACCTATAGACTTTATAAGGAGGGCTTTTATTTTTGTATATTTAATTGCACGTTTGGTATTACAGTTTCTAGTCCACTGTGGCAGGAAAATGGCTTCAGTGGAAGGCTCTAGAAGACAGAGCCTGGGGACTGTAATGGTCCTCCCTTGTGCTATGCAAAACTCTGATCAGGCCCTCTGAGCTTCTCAACTGCTGTGACTTGTAGAAAATTTGGAGATAGTTCTAGGACCATCACAGAGTTCATGAGGATTGGGAAATAATGTACATAAAAGCCAAGACTGTAAAGCTTTGAAATTTAGAGGGTGATAAATAAATAAATAAAAAAGGATGGCCCTAAGAACTGAAAAATGCATACTTGTTATAGAGAGGATAAAGGCCAGTGTGCCCAATTCAGGAGACTGTGAGCTCAGCAAGAGGGTTTCTGATCCTATGTAAGTGGGAATTCCTTCGTTATGCAATCTCCCTGCTTTTAGATTTAGATATCAAAGAGGAACTATATCACGTCCTCCTTCTAAGGTCTTAAAAAGGATTATGTTGGTCTTAATGGAGTGATACAGTTTACCACTGCATGAATTCTGTGGTGATGGGTTTTTAAGGTTCAGCCCAGAGTTACTTACAGTTTTGTTTTGTTTTATTATACAGCTCGAGAATGGCAGGAAACAATCCATATGGGGGAGTGCCTGAACAAGTAAGTGTCATAATCTCACTGCTAATTTTATTTAAATGTATTCACATTTCAAAATATATAGAGGCAAACATAGTAATTCAATATCAGTAAAACTCTAAAATTAGTAAAAACATTGTTTTAAATTTTGTCTTCCATTTCCCTGTCCTTCCAGGTAAGGTTGGAGAAGACATGCCATATAAAATGAGTTACTTAAACCACACATCTTGTGTAAATATTGTATATGATGTTGGTCAAACAATAGCCCTGTTTTAGTTTCCTAAGGCTACTGTAAAAAATTACCACAGTTCTGCAGCTTGAAACAACAGAAATATAGTTTCCAGGTTTGGGAGGCTAAAAGTTGAAATCAAAGTGTTTATGGGGTTAGTTCCTCTGGAGACTCTGAGGAGGATTGGTTCCTTGGTCTGAGGCAGAATTTGGTGGCCGCTTTCACTTGGTGACATTCCTTGGCTTGGGGATGCATCACTGGAATCTCTGCCTCTGTTGTTACATGTCCCCTTCCCCCCTGGTGTGTCTGCTGTGTCTCCACATCTTTTCTTTTAAAGGGATTTAGAGCCGCCTTCATCTATCTTTCATCTTATCTTGCTTATCTGCAAAGAATGTTATTTCCAAATAAGGTCCTATTTGTAGATTCCTGCAATTAGAAATTAAATGTGTTTTTTAAAGGGGAAATTAGTTGAGCTATAGTGATGTAGTTCAATAAATATTTATTTAAAACTTTTTTTTTTTTTTTTAAGAGAGAGGGACAGTGAGAGAGAGAGAAAGAGAATTAATTTTATTTAGTTTTTCATGTGGCTTTCGTTGCTCCAGCACTTCGCTGTGTATGTGGTGTTGGGGTTTGAACTCCCATGCGCATGCCAGGCAGATGCCGAAATAGTTGAGCCACCACTCCAGCCCCTATTTAAAACTCTCTTAATGAAGAGCCAGATGACTGGCATAGTTGAAAAGACTTTGGACTTAGAATTTGAAGATCATTTTAAAAATGTTGACTGCTACTAATAGCTCTTCTAAGTGAAAAAATCATTTATCCCATACCCCCATCCTCACTTTTCATTTGAAAAGTAGAAAATCCTAGCCCTACATGCACTGGGGTATTAAAATGTTACGAAGTGTAATTAATGTGCTTTGGGAGCATACCGTTCATAATTATTAAATTTGCAGTTACGAAGGGATAAGTGTCCTTTTTTGATTTTCTCTAGCTTTTTACTTTGAAAGATTCCAACACATCTTTAATGGCTACCAACACTTTGCTTCTTTCTCTCTCTTCTATTTATTGAGGCATTTTTAAATACCAGAACTTTGGTATAGCAGGGATACAAAAATAAGTGACATAGCTGGGCATGGTGGTGCATGCCTATAGTCCCAGCGACTCAGGGGAATGAGGCAGGAGGATCACAAATTCGCAGGCAGCCTCAGAAACTTAACAAGACCCTATCTCAAAATAAAATAAAAAATGAAAAGGAGTGGGATGTAGCTCAGTGGTAAAGCACCTTTGGGTTAAATACCCAATACCATACCCCCCCTGCAAAAAAAAAAAAAGCCAAAACAAAGTAAGTGATTCATAGAGTTTAGTTTTAGGAAGCTGCCATTCTAATAGGTGGAATGGAAGCATAGGTTCCATGTGGTAGTAAATAGTATAGTAGTAGTGGTCTTCACAGAGCTGGACCAAAATGTTGAGAGCAGTTATAGGTACCACCTGAGGGGAAAACCAGAGTTAAGGAGGACTTTCCAAAGAAGTCTAGGTGAGCTGAGATTTGAAAGATGTAATTTGCTAGGATAGACCAGGAGAGGGAACACTAGGTACCAGAACATGCTGGTCTAATTTTTGTTATCGCCCATTTAAATTTTAATGGCAATCATCTAAAACAATGGATTTCCCAAAACTACCCAGGCATAAAATCAGCCAGAAAAACAAAACCAAAACTGAAAAAAATATTAAAGGATCTGATATTGTTTCGTAAATAAAGTGAATATAGAGCAGTCCTTACTTTTTTTTCTTTTTCTTTTTTTTTTAAAATGGGGACAGTGAGAGAGAGAGAGAGGAAAAAAAATCAATTTTATTTAGTTTTTTTAAATGTGGCTTTAGTTGCTGCAACACTTAGTTGTGTATGTGGTCCTGGGGTTTGAACCTGTGTCCCTGCATTTGCAAGACAAGCGCTGAAACCACTCAGCCACCACTGTAGCCCAGTCCTTACTCTTGATGTAATAATCTGATTGGTTTAGGCAGAGTGAATAGCTTTTAACATTAGGATGCTCCTTTCCAGTTCTGTTGCAAATATGACAATATCAGGTAACTCTAGGAACTTTTTTTTGATTGTAGCATCAAAGACATTTGGCTACTCATATTATCAAAATCTTTCATTTTACCTTTCACTTTTAATATACAATTTCTAAAATTAAAGGTGAACTCTAACCAGCATGAGGATTGTTTCTACTTGGTTTTAAACCATACTTTCCTATCTATACACAGGGAATCTTATCAATAAGAGATGGTCCTTTATGCCACACAGAGTAAAACCTGCTGAAGACATTCATTGTGAGTTTCTTATGTAGGCTATTTCATGCTCACGAGCTTCAAGCATGGGGCTTGTTTTTGAGGGGAGATGTCCTTGAAGGTTTTTATTATTATTATTATTATTATTATTATTATTATTATGTTGCTTTGTTTTTCTCCTTGTCTTCAGCCTAATAGCATATATTTCCTGAAGTTTACATGTCTCCAGTGAGATATCCTCTGTGTTTTAGTGTAAGCTGCAGCACATACAGTAAGCCATTTGAGCCGCCTGCAGGCACACAGGGAAGGAAATTTTTCTTCCTAGGCCATCCTTTCAGCTCTGAGACTGGTAACTTGGGGCTCATTTTTACATAATTTTATAGTGTTTTCTCATTCCTGCATTTCGTTTTCAGCAAATGATGAATAGAATCAATGAGATTTCCTCTGAAGCATTGAAGTGGAACACATTTTTTGTTCCTCAGTTGAAAATTTGCATCCCTGACAACTAGACTGAAGTGTTCTTTATTTAAATACTGCTTTTCTTACTCTTGATTTAACTAGGCGTACTAGGTTCTTAGGTACCCAGGAACCTCCAGTAATTTACTAATAAACTGGGGACTGGTTATTAAAGAAAAATACTAGTTTCCAGCCCACTTTCTAGCCTGTCATAAAAAGTAAAATATGAGGGCTGAAGTGGTGGCTCAGCAGTTATGGGGCTTGCCTGGCATGCACACGTACCTCAGCACCATGTACATGACGAAGTATTGGAGCAATGAAAGCCACATGAAAAACTAAATAAAAATTGTTCCCCTCTGTGTCTCTTGTCTCTCTCACTGTCCCTCCCTCAATCTTTTTTTTTAAAGTAAAATATGGACGGTTTCTATGTTGTCCACAAATATTTCACATACATAACTTCTTTATGATACAGCAAATAGGATGCCTAGAAACATGACTATAAATTCCTAAATGAACTAAATGGGGAAAAAATCTTTGGAATAATTAATAGCAATTTATCAAGGTAGAATTTAATTCCTTCAAAATATGTTGTATGCCTACTGTTTAATTTTCTGTTTTAGTGCTGTGTTGCTGCTATAACAATTTATCACCAACTTGTGACTTAGAAAAACACACATATATTCTCCTACAGTCTAGAAGTCAGAATTCTAAAGTCGAAGTGTTGGCAAGGGCTGCATTCTTTCTGGTGGTTTTTGTTTCTTGCCTTTTTGAATTTCCAGAATCAGCCTGAATTCCTTTGTTGTGAACCCTCCCATCAGCCTCATTTCCATGGTCTCACTTTCTGCCCCTCACTTTGACTTCCTAAATCTAGTTTATCCAACCCACCTGGAAAATCCAGGTTAGAGACTTTATCTTAAGATGCTTACCTTAACAGCATGCAAATCCCTTTTGCTGTCTCAGGTAGCATTCATAGATTCTGGAGGTTAGGATGTGGACATCTCTGGCAGGGGGGCGTTGCTCAGCCTACATCATCCCCACTAAATTCCAGGTTTTTTTTGCATTGTGGTAGGAAAGTAGAGGTGGAAAGGAAAAACAAAATGACTGATCTTAGTGCTCAGTTATCTGTTCCTGCTCCTTGGACTGAAAATTCTATTTTCAGTTGCTCTCTAAATTGTTCTAGAACTATTAAAATAATTCTTTCAGAGCTTGAAACTGGGTGGCTAGATTAGGGATATATTTGCCATCATAAAAGAAATGTATATCATATTCTTATATTTCTAAGAGTACAACAAATATTCAAACAAATATTTATTCAGGAACCACTGTGATAAGCATATCCTTGTCCCTGAAGATGTACTAGTAAGAAAGCCAGGGCCTTTTGCCTTTGGGATTTCTAACTAGGTTATTCTTCTCAAATCCCTTGCTATATAAATTCCATAGGTATGAGAGTTTAACTAGGTCTTAAATGGTCTTTTTTACCCTCTTAATCCTGATTTAAAATATTTTCAGGTTTTTGTGTTTTTATTTTTGTAATTTGTAGGTATTTCAACTTTACTTTTTTAATTTATTTTTTTATTTTTTATTTTTTAGTAGACAGACTTTATTTTGTAGAAAGTAAAGAAAGCATAGGGAAAAGAGCACACTCCCCCAGAGTGGGAGAAGGGGACAGAGCCCTACTTTACTTTTTTTAATACAATGTTGAAAAAGTAATGATTACATGATTTATAATTCCTTCTTTACAGATATTTCATTTGAATCCTTTGTCTCATACTATATTTAATCCAGAATTATTTCCACCAGAGATGCCACTGCCCACAGGTAAGAGAACTATCACTTTTGCCCTATTACTTTACTTTCACTTTTAAAAAAATAAAGATTTGCCAATAGTCTCTCCTAGAAATTCAGGATGTACGTAGAAAAGATCTATGTTTTAAAACCCATCTTTCAATATATTTTCTCAAACTATATTTGTACAAAATTGTTTCACCTTACTTAACCTCTTATTGCTAACATCTGCTTGGACCACTCAGAAGGAATTTCTTTACTCTACATAAGCATTTTTCCTTTTCTTCCGGTTTTACTATCTTTTCTTTTTATTTTGACTCCTCTGTTTTGTTCCACACTTATGCAAAGCAGTCTCTACTCTTCAGCTCTGTTCTGAAAAGATTTATATGACAGCCTGTTGCATGTCTGTCAGCCAAAATGTACAGAAATCTTCAACTTAATAGAAAAAACATTTTTAAAAAAGCTTTTTTAGCTTTGCATTCTGACCAATTGGACAAATTTATAATAATTATCCTTTCTCCTAAAATGACATTGTTAATTGTCTGAATTCACAAATTGTTTAATCCCATGCATAATAAAAAATTCAACCTCCTTTGGCCTTTTTTTTTTTACTGATTGATTTGTGCAGAGGCTTGGTTTGATGGCTCTATTTTGTTTCACCAATGGGATTGAACAGATGTTCAGAAGCAATGTGGGTGAATTACAGAGATTGTGTGTAAAACAGAGTTTGTTACTAACTGGCATGGACAACAGGTGTTTTATTTACTGTGGATTTGCTTGTCTCATGGGGAGAGGTTATCCAGTTTTTATCACTGTTATTTTAAATTACTATGACTACTCTGCTACATTCTTTAGATCAAAATATTTCCCTGCATTTATATCTTTAATATTTCTAGGAGTTCATGGGAGGTAAGAAAGTAAGTCTGCCACACTCTCACCTTTACTAACGGAAGTTGTATTCCAGAGCCCCTTCTGTTTTCTCCCCACACAACAGACCTTTTAGGCTACGGTATCTGTGGTCTTGTGAGGTGCTGTCCAATTTGAGCTCTAGGTCAACTTCCTGTGAACAAATAAATGTCTTGGTAGCATCTGTGTTTCCTGTCAACTTTTCTATTCTGGGGTTCAAAGTATTTTTCTTAGTATTAATGTTTTATTGAATATGTAAGAACTTGATTCTACCCTCAGGAAATATACACATTTCTATTTAATAACTTGTGAGTACTAGTTATCCTGAGCTACATCTTTCTTTTTTAAATGTTTTCTTTTTCTTTAGGTTTATGGGCATAGAAGTAAGATTATCAAAGAACCATCTCAATGAATAGTCTGTGGTCAGAGCTTTAAGTGGAGAAATTCTTTTGCTGTAATATTAGAGAAGCTTTTACATTTAATCCCTAAAATCTTATTTTCTGATTAGTATTACCCCATCATTTTTATCTGGGTGCTTCCCCCTTTGTGTTACCATCACCTAGTCCAGTTTTATAGTCCAAGATGTATAAGATGTTGCATTCAGATTTTAAAGGAGTGGGGAAGCTGTCTAGACCAACATTTACTTGAATTTTTATGTGGATTTTTTTCAATCTTTTAGATTTCTTACCATTGGTAGATCTGCTAGTTGTTGAAACTCCATGGGATATGGGACAACTGTTAGTTCTGTAACACTCTACTGTAATTTAAATTTCTTTGGACAGTGGGATGTCATTTTCATGGCCTAGAAACGTAGCCAAAAGAAAGTTGGCCTTAAAACAAATATAAGCATATCAAATCTAATTTTCTAGTTGATTTAACTTTGAATATGTTCTCTGAAAGAGAAAAATTGTGTCATTTCACATGGAATTTCACATATTTAAAGAAGATTAAGTCCTACAGAAAAAATAATGCCAAAACTGAAAGTATTTTTAGGAGAGTTAATAAGAAGGGAGAGACTTGAAGTTTAATATAAATGTGCTTCCAACTCCCTAATATTTTCCATGGCATTTCACCCAAATATTGCTTTTTTAGAGGGCTGTCTTCTTAACATGTTCTTTTAACATTCTAGAGGAAATATTTCTATATCTGTTACATTGTCCTACAGGCTAGATCTTTGTGGTGTGAAAGCATCTCTATCTGTAATCAGTTTTATGTCCTTAGCAAAAATTAAATTCTTGCTATTTTTTGGAATTTTAAAATTACTTATCTAAAAGTAGTTAAAAGTGTTCCAGGGATGAATTTTATACAGACAAAATGAAGGTAATCTACTACATCACCACATTGGCCAGTGACCCCATTTTTCCTTTCTTATATATGTTTCACTTCACATGCATTCATTTTATAACTGACATAAATTTCTGGAGTGCTGAAAAGACAAAAATTTCTGTTAAGTTGTATTTTTTTTAAGTTTCAACCTGAAGGTTTATCTCTCCTTCATAAATTGATTTATCCAAAGTAAGTCTTTAAGCTTCTAGTAGAGAAACAGTAAATATTCAGTGGACACAGAATCATTATTCTAGAATATTTTTAGTACAAAACATCTTAATTTACATTCATACAAATGTGAAATAACATACATACTTATTCCAGAGGTGTGGATTATGGTACTTTTAACATAAAATGCAGTTGAGGTACTTAGAGACTTTCTCACTTTGATCAAATGTGTGTTTATACTCTCAGAGGTTCAAATTTTTGTCTAAATTTTCAAGTCAGAGAATTGGAAAATGGATTAAGCCTGTAGTTCTGTGTTTTTATAGCTATTAATTGGTTTGTACCTAACTTCAATTAAATTATTTTTGGCATTTTCTAAAATGCTTGTGGTGTTTATTTAGAATACAGTTCTCCTAAGAGTGCCATATTGAGAAATTTCATATAAACATCAAAAGCTACAGAATAATACATTCACCATGTCTTACAGACAAAATTAAATAATTAGGAGGAGGGGAAGAATAAACTAATTAGGTAACAAAAGCCAGATCCAAGTAAGGGAAAGGAACAGAAACTTAGTGTGTAGAAAAACAGGTCGCCTGGAGTCATCATCTGTGTCTTTCACATGGATAGATCAGTAGATCACTAGCTCCATTTCTTAATTTCACATTGAGCCCATGAGGACTCAAAGTCAGTATCCAGTGATGTAAAGGCAGAAGAACATGTCTTAGCGCCCAGGAAGTGGTTGCTGCCTGTCGTTGATGTTTGTGTTGTTTTAACAATGCTGTGCTGGGAGACAAGATTGTGAAGCTGGTGACATCCCAGCTGTTGCCCACCATCACACCTTTTGTTGGGCTGGGTAGCATGCCATCACCATTCAATAAACATTTATTTATTGTGGTTCTCGAGAACTGTAAAGCTACTATTAAAATAAGGGTAACATTTGAAATTTCGTAGTTCAAACACAGAAAAGAAATTATGCCCTTGTGGAATTTTACCTATAAAAGTGATTTGAAACCTTTATTTACAAACGTAATTTCAGTTGTTGACTTGCTTTACATTTTATACCACGTTTGAGAAGCCTCACAGTTTCTTTTGGTTTCTGTTTGTTGTTTTTGTTTTTAGCAGATGGCCCATACCTTCAAATATTAGAGCAACCTAAACAGGTAAGAAGATGAAAGGGATGGGACTTTTTCTGAAATGTTAGAGCCCTACATCTAATAGTAAGCATTACATAATAGCAACAATGGTAAATAAACTTTATGAAGGAAGTAGCTTATCTGGAAGATCAAACTTGCCAAATTATGTAACACTTTGTTCATCCACTTTACATTTCTCTTAGTCATTCTTTAAACGGTCTTGAGTACATAGTTCTGTGAACTCCAGTTAATTACAGATCCTTAGTATTCTGCTATCTCTGCCAACTTAGCTTATCAGCCACTCCCAGGAAAGGCATAGGCTATTTCCATTCATTTTCATTGATAAGGAAATAGATGCAGTTCGCAACCTCTGAATTATATCCATCAATCACATCCATGCAGGAATAGTGTTTCCTTACCTTCCTCCTTGCTTTTGTAGTTCCAGCCTTTTCTCTTTATTTGTGGAACTTGTAACCTAAGGCCTTAAAAGTACTAGACGGAGGTAAGGTATTAGGATGGACTGGTGTTGCTTTAGACCAAGTCTCTTTGCAGCAAGAACAGGAGCATTGTACCTTCCCAGGCTCTTCCTCTGAACACTGGGTTTTATAAAGGATAGCCTCCAAATAGCCCCAAATCAGAGGCTCAGTTCTGTGCATGAATATTTGTTGGAAACTGCGAGGCTCCAGTGGTGTGAAAGAAGAGAGAATCTTTAGTGCTTGCCCATAGGACATTTTAATTATTTGGGAATGGAAGTAATGGTATGGTCGCTCACAGAATGACAGTCCCTAAATCTCTGTATGGATTTGTTTACCATATCTGTGTAAGACTGAGCATACATATACCTGTCCTTCTGCCGTTATATGACCAGTACCATTCCTAAATGTTCTTTGTAGTGTTAACATTTAACAAATGCAAGAACTTAAATGTTAAAAGCTATATAAAGCATCCACTACATTTATGGCTTGCAAAATCATGGCTTTATGTATGTAATAGATTTGGTCAGTGATTAAAAAGTGTAATATCTTAAAACTAACCAGACTATCCTTATAAGGTTAAAATTAGATGGAACATTCTGTTGTAGAGACAGGAATTCCACAAGAAACTATAGGGCATTGTTCTAGTTGCTTATAGGTGGCACATTCTGACACCACAGGCTGCCAAAAACACTTTCTTTTGCTTTACCTCCATGTTCATCCAGTGCCAGTTATTTCTCCTATGAAGTCCCCTGTGCCCTCAATCCCATTCAGTGGGATTTTATCTCCTGAAATCTTACACAGTAATCTGGCATCCTGGAAAATTCCATTTGTAAGGTCTAAATAATCCATGGAACAGATGGGTCAACTAAAATTTTTCTGCACACCAAAGTATTTTTTTCAAATACTTCTTTTTATAAGGATAGCACAATAATAAGAATTTAAATACAGAATTCCTTATTATGCTCCCAAAAGTCACAAAGAAAAATTGACATTTGTAACTTACCTGAAGAGTTAACGTCATTCCAGAATTCAAAACAATGCATTATGTGTAAGAACATAAAAGCTTGTGTGAGTAAAACAATGTGTTTGTTTACCTAAGTATGTTATTTTGCTATCTGACTTCAGTGAAAGTAAGCAGGTTGTGTTTAACTCAGACTTTCTCACTGGATGGATGTAGCCTTGCCTCTGAGGTCAGTGACTCATTTTGAACAAATGGAGTTACTGAGATGAGTGGCTGTGGATTGGCAAGTCTTTAATCTCAGAAATTTAGAATCATCAAATACATCCAGGCTATACATTTGAAGACATCTATCTTCCTGAAAGAAGAATTATAAATTTCCATCCTCAGGTTAAAAATTGCTTTTCATTAACCTATAGATGCTCCTTTGCAATCAAGAATAATATTTTTTCAAAGAGAGAAGGACAGTGAGAGAGAGAGAGACAGAATCAATTTTTATTGAGTTTTTCAGATGGCCTTCGTTGCTCTGACACTTAGTTGCATACGTGGGTGCTGAGGTTCGAACCCGTGTACTTGTGCATGCCAGCAAACACTGTAACCACCGAGCCACTGCTCCAGCCCCAAAAATAATATTTTAAGTGTTCTTTAAATTATAAACCACGACTATTTACTTACAATCAATTTAACATCTCCATCAATAAGATATAAAATTAATATGTGTGTATTATTCCAACTGCCTCAAGGGAACTTTGTGATTAAAGATAATGAATTATTTTATTAATATTTTTAAAGTTAGAAAATGTTCTTTTTCTTTGGGGCCTTTGTGGCATAGGTTTTCCCCAGCCCTGATGGAGATGAGTCATAGCATAGACTACTCATCTTCAGAATACACAGTTCTATTATGTTTTTTTTTCCTTTAAAGAAAGAGAGACAATGAGAGAAAGAGAGAATCAATTTTATTTAGTTTTTCATGTGGCCTCTGTTGCTCCAACACTTTGTTTTATACGTGGTACTGGGGTTTGAACCTGCATACTTGCACATGCCAGGCAAGCACCTTAGCTACTGAGCCACAGCTCCGGCCCCTTCTGTTGTGTTCTTATTCAGTGTTAATTATCTAATACTATTTTAAAAGTGAGGTTGTGTTTGAACTGTTTAATGGACAAGTAATATCTATCTTTATGATTAGCCAGATCTGGAAGCTAAGTGTTGTACATGCTATTATTTTTTCATGTTTTTAGCAATTTTATTTAATCATTAAAAATAAAACAACAACTATGGCTTCCAAAAGATGTGGAGCTGAATTTGTAATTTGATTTTTTTTATTTGAATTTTGAGAAGCAAAATAGAAGAATTGCCCCTAAAATCCTCACTGTAGAAGGCTGCCCTAGTATTCAGGTTTGGGGACTCCTGTGGAGCGTATGCAAGAGACACTGTAGGTTTTATGTCAATGAGTTGAGCATGCACTACAGACCCATGTGTGCCTTGAGGAACTTTTCTGGACTGGGGAATTTACTTCAGGCCTTCCTCATCCAGTGACACATATTTTAGAACCAATCTTCTATGGAAATCAGGAAGTCCTCAGAGAATTTAGGGACAGTTGCAGATGCAGTTGCAGAGAGTATCTGGACCACTTCAAGACTGTAAGACCACACTAGGCACGATGAAATGTAGTACAGTCTAAGAGACAAAAATTTTATCTTGGTCTGTGGCTCAAAGCTGTGAAAACCTTCATGTCTGCTGAGGATCTGTGTTTGTATGAGTGTGTAAGGTAGAGACTCCTCACCAGCAAATAGCAGGCATGGGAATTCCTGATGGTCTAATGATCTAGCACTGATTATATGAAGCCTGCCTCACAATAAAAATAAATGAAATTGTGGTCGCAAATTGGTCTTTTCACTGAAAGGTGAAACTGGAAAGAAAAAAAAACATACAGTTGAATGATTGTACAGTTCCAATCTAACGTTACCACCAATTGATTAATTTTAAAGCTGAGTGTTTCAGAAAATACAGTGAAATCTTCTTTAATATGATGGGAAAGTCAACTTGCATTCTTTGCTTTATTCTTTGAATAAAATATGCATAATTTAGTTTCATAAATCATAAACTGTTAGACCTGGAGACCTTAAAGATGGTCTGGTATAATTTTCTCATATGTACAGCTGGAAAAACATGGCACTTAGGTCTGTGAACTATGGTAATAGTTCACATGGTAAAGGCTTCCAGCTATCTCTTCATTGATTAACCCCATCTGCAAAGTTTCTGGATCAGATAATATAAGGGACTGTCTGGTTTTGGATTCATTCAAGTCAGTTAGTATTCAAGTTTGAGTTCAGTTGCACCAGTAATTGTAAAATTGAAGATGTTATCTTCCAAACAGTTGAGAAAAGCCTACCAGATGCACAGTGTAGCATAGGGCATGTTGTACAACACTGATGTGATATACTTACTAAGATATTTTCCTAGTCTCTCTGCCCCCAAACCAATAAAGGAATTCCTTTAAGTAACAATCAAAGAAGCATAACTTAAACTTACTGATATGGCAACGGTCAGAGCTTAGCAGCAGCAGTTTGAAAGTCAGACAAGCCACAGCACATCATATCCAAAGGCTTGAACTCCAGCAGTTCACTGCCCACATCTGTGCCGCAGAGAGAACCCAGGTGCCACAACTCAGTGCACAGATATATTAATACAATATTCATGATGATTTTTGGAAAGTAATCTTCATTTCCTACATCCTCTCATAAGTTCATATTTTGTTCATCTAGTACACATAAAAATTAGAAATTTGTGTGTAACTTTCTCATATTTTAATTAGTATTTCTCAAACTTATTGGCTCTGTGTTCACCTTTGCAGAGAGGATTTCGTTTCCGTTATGTTTGTGAAGGCCCATCCCATGGTGGACTTCCTGGTGCATCTAGTGAGAAGAACAAGAAATCCTACCCTCAGGTCAAAGTAAGTTCACAGTATTATTATTCTACTATGTGGATTCTGGAAGATTTGATTTTCTAGAAGCAAAACCAAGGAATTTCTTTAAATGAACACAGTTTGCTTCTTTGCCCCTAAGCAGATATATTCACATGATTATTATAATTTTTAAAGAGAAATTTGTTTCATTATAATAGAAGTGACAGGTTTTCAAACTTTGCCAACATTTCCATTAATTAATGAAATCTTTCCAGCCTCAGCTAAAAAACTTTTACTATATTTTGATCATCTTAGAGGGTTTTTATTTTGTGTACTCCCTGAAACCTTAATGTTGAAACAAATGCTTCATTTTGGCTCTGTAGAGATTTAATGAAAAATAAACAGATAACTGAGTGTATGGATTATACAGGGTATCAGTTAAGATCATGAGTTCAAACCTGACAGTGTGATCGGCTATTTGAACTTTGGATAGGTTTATCCAATACTTCTGAACCTCAGTATCCTAATGTGTAAAAATACAGAAATATTCATAAGGTCTTATACAGATTAAATCAGGAAATGGATGTTAGAACTCCATAGAAAACTTGAAAGTCCCCCAGGCCCTCTGTCTATGCATGTGTGCAGCCATGTGGGTTGGGCCTTCTCGGAATGCATTGCTTCATGACCTGTTGATGGGGTGTTTGAACACAACTTTGCCGTCTTTACTTTCTTTTGTTGTTGGTTGAATTCATGGAGAATGTCTTTCTCTAAGTTAGGTTGAGTTTGGTTTTCATAATATGGTACCGTATTTCATAGACTGACAGGATAGTTTTGGCAGTCACCAATTGCAGTTTCATTATTTATAAGAGTTTTTATTTATTTAGTAATTCAAAGCCTAGACAAAAAGTTACCAACACACTTCCACTAGGTGTGTGTGCCCCTTCAGTCAGTTGGTTGGTTGATTTGTGTAAATAGATGTTCAATAGATCTGGTCCTCAGCAAAATTGTGATGTAAGAGAATTGATTGGTTTTGCCAAAATTGCATTCTGTTTCTTCCCTTTCCTCTTATTTCACTTCTAGGCCCAGGGCTTTCAAATTTATTATCTTTGCTCTAAAACAAAAGGCAAAGCTTAAAAAAGATTAAACTTCAGCTAGAGCTTTGCCTTTCAAGTGAAGCTCACACATAGTCACGTTTTCATTTCTAGGCTTTTAACTATAGTTATGGAATGAAAAATATTTTCCCTATTAAAGGTAATTAGGCAGGTAAATGTCTTTAGTCTACAAAAGGAGACCACAGCTGTACTACTCAGGGTTCTCCAGACAGACAGGACCAATAGGAGAGAGAGAGACAAATAGACAGATAGATATGAACAGTCCTACAACAGATCTTAGGCAAGCTGTAGACCCAGGGATCCTGCAGACCCAGGGATACTAGTAGCATGGTTCATTCCAAGTCCAGAAACCTCAGTACCAGTAGTGTAACTCTCAGTCCAAGACTGCAGACTGGAGCACCAAGGGATAGGGAGAAAGTTTGCTGGTATAAGTCCTGGAGTGCAAAGGCTGGGGAGCCTGGAGTTCTGATGTCCATGGGCAGGAGATAAGGAGTGTCCCAGCATCTGGAGAAAAATGAGAAGAAAGAATTTTCTCTCTGCCTTTTTGTTCTATCTAGGCCTGTCCCTGACTGGATGGTGCCAACACTGAGGGCAGATTTTCTCCTTAGCTGGTTGTTGCATGTCAATCTCCTCTAGAAACTCCCTGACAGACATACACAGAAATGATGGTGTACCAGCTCTCTAGGCATCTCTTAGTCCATTCTAGCTAACACCTAAAATTAATCATCAAAACAATTGTAACTGGGTGAAAAACAAGGAGCACCAATAAAGAAAGGAATTAGAATCTATTAAGCATCAACAATTTGCTGAGTGTGCGGCATACGTTATATTTTTTATATGTTCATAACAGTCCCAGTGGATAAAAATATGTAATACCTGTGAGGAAACTGAGGCCTAGAGAGAGGAGTTTTCTCACAGAACTAGTAGTGCTTTATTCTATGGTTGACTATTGCTCACTGAGCCTCTCATTTTGAACGTGTGCACTTGAGATTCTGAGGACAGGACACAGGAGGACAATGGTGAAATAAGGCATAGAGAATGAGAATCGTGGAAAAAGAAGAGAGAGAGAGGCTGGGGTGTAGGAAGCGTGCTCAGGTGCCAGAGAGTCAGATCCAGCACTCTGTAACACACGAGTCTGTGTCCCAAATATTGTGTGTGTTTGTATGAACATATCATTGAAGGATAATTGAAGTCACATATTATCAGCCCTGATACTGCTTATAATTACTTAAGGATTAATATTATGAGAAAAACTGGACAGTCTTGTACAGTTTTATGAACTGTTTACTTGTATTGCTGTAGTGTTTGTGGCTAAGTAACATTCTTGATGCTAACAAATATACAACATTAACTTTGTTGTAAGTTTATTCACTAATAAAAAAGTTCATATCTCCATTTATGCTGAGTCTTCACACATCCTTCTCAGGTGGTCCTTCCACCCACTCAGAAACATTTGACTCACAGTCCCAAATAGTTCAGAAGTGAAGCAGCCTCGTGGACATTAGATGTTCTTATTGAGCCACATCTCTGTCAAGGAGTTGAATACTTAGTGAGAAATATAGATATGTGAGCAACTAATAATGAAGGAAGTCAAATATAAATGTAGAAAATTGGTCATAATTAAACTTCAGCTAGAGCTGTATTATTTCACCCAGTCATTTATTTTTTATTCGTTAATTCCACATATATTTATTAAGCATTTAATGAAGTTGGAAGAAAAGGAAGAACTAGAGCTTACAGACCCTGGTTATTACAAGTTGTCCTTGGGCCTGACATGGTTCACTGGGAATTTAAATGACTCTTCCAGTTAAAAGAAGTAATTTCATTTATTTTAGAATCTTTTAATTAAAAGGATGGAGAAAGGGGAAAGAAAGAGATAATCATGAGGTCTTTTTTTTCCCCAGAGATGTTCTTGCAGTGTCCTTTCTAATAAGTGTGACTACAGGTGACCTTTTAGTTTACAAAGGGATTGTAAACCCCATTTCCCTGTAAAATGCAGGCACAGGACATGGCTGCTCCCAGCATATCTCTCTTATCAGGAGGACTTTTCAATTGTGCCTGTCTTTTCTGAAGTAGTTTACTAAGCACCTACTGTGGGGAGGGCTGTAGGGCAAGCAGTGACAGGTTCACCTAGATCAGGGTTCCGCAGACTCTGCACAATTGATTTTTTGGGGCCCGAAATTCTTTTTTGTGAGGGACCATGTGGTGTATTATAGGATATTAGCTTCGCTGGCCTCTATCCACTAGTGTCTCAACAATTGTGAAAACCAGAGATGTCTCCAGACGTTATCAAATGTCCCATGGAGGGGCTGGAGTGGTGGCTCAGCGGTTACGGCGCTTGCCTAGCATGCACGAGTATGTGAGTTCGAACCCCAGTACCATGTACACAGCGAAGTGCTGGAGTAATGAAAGTCACATGAAAAACTAAATAAAATTGATTCTCTCTCTCTCGTTCCCTCTTTCTATCTCTCACTGTCCCTCTTTCTTTAAAAAAAAAAATATCCCATGGAAGGCAAAATCACCCCTGTTTAAGAACCACTGATCTAGATGCAGTGTCAAATCAATCGTAACCTTATTCCTTTTCATACATTTTTTTTCTCTAAAGCTGTATCACTTTGAGTAGATAGTAATGTTCGTATACATGTTATTTTACAGACACATGCTTTCTTCCTGGTTATTAGCAGATATTTCTTATTTTCATGGTCATGCTGTCTGAATAATTTCACTAGAATATCTGGTTTAGTGTACCTGGAAAAAAAATGCAGGAATCTTAAATGTACCATGCAGGACTCTGCTTGTTTCTTTCACATAGCTAAGAAGAAAGAATTCCATTTAGCTTTCTAATGTCTTGTGCAAGTCTTTCACATTCATTTTAAAAAATATTTTAAATTATAAAATATTTCAAGCAAGAAGGAAACTTAAAAACTGATATAACAGATACCGTGTACCACATTGTAGATTTAATAGATATGAACATTTTACCATATTTGCAGCTTCCCTCTCTCTCTCCAACACCCACCCATCCATCACTTGTCCTCCTTCCTTCTACATAGGTAAACTACCACTCTGAACTTCTCTGAGTTTTTTTTTAATATATTTTTACTACCTATTCATGCATTAGTAAATATCGGCCAAATGAGGGTTGAAACTGGATCCCACTGAAAATTAAATAGTCCTTGCTTTGATCCTACTTATTACTCTTTTCTATCTGAATAAAAAATGTTTTCCTTTACTATGTGGAGTTTATCCTGACTCTTAAAGCAAAAAAAAAAATCCAGAAAAAATCTAGAGAAAGTAAATATGCAGATTAACTCTTATGTCTTGCCCTATTTTAAGAAACATTTTCCTGTTGTTCAACATTTAATAATCCATTATATTGTCCTATAAAGTTTCGCTTTAATGTTTGCTCAGGTCTGGTTTCGTCATGGAGCTCCCAATGGGGAAGGCTGGCAGAAGAGCAGGAGAACCTCCTCTAGGCCAAGCTTGTCCCTGCCTGTCTTTGACTCAGCAAGGAGTGCCAGCGAAGGCTCACTGCCCTCTTTTTCCCGAAAGTCGTACATAAAAATTTTTTAAATCAAACTGCCTTCCTTTTCACAGATGTGGAACAAGGCCGGGAGGAGTACCCCGTGGGGCTTCAGAAACTGATTTTACTCCCATTCTCAGCCTCTGCGGCATACTCCTACATGCCTCACTCTGCTTAACACACATCAACAGCAGTGACTTTGTTTCCATGATCCAAATAGCTTACAGCTGGAATTCTTATTTTCTCTTTAGTGCTAAATACCAAATGCAAGTGTATCAATTTTTTAATCAAATGTTTTCTGAAAGCTTCTCACATATTTCCTGTCCCAAGTATTTTATGTTGAGCAAAAGAAGTTTGAAATGTTTAGGTCAATAGCAGTTTTTTGTTTTTTTTTTTTTATGTTCTCACCATACCTCCTCACTGATTAAAGAAAAAAAATCTCTATTCTTAGTACCTCTAACTTAAAAATCCTAAATGTTAAGTTTCTCTCAAGGTCAAATTAAGACTGCCTGATCTGCTTTGGGATGTAAGGATATCATATATCTTTGTATAACCTCCTCTTCCTTTGTATAGACTTGTCTGATTGAGGAAGTTTGCCATTCTGAGGATCTCATTGGAATACTAATTTTGAATAATTTTGTCTGACTCAAGTACTCAAAATATCAGGAGAGAGGATCACCAGTAATCAATTGGGCATGCGTATGGAGCATAGATCATAACATTTATTAGAATTTCCATTAACATCCTTAACATGTTCATTATGTACATGTTTAATAAAAAAACAATCTTAACCCCATGCACATTATAACCTGTGCTCTGTAACTCACACAGAGAAGCTGCCTAATGAAGAGAAGGGCTTCGTAACCTAAGGTCCATGAACACTTTTAGTGGTTTAGTGGTTTCTAAGGACTTTTGGACTCCTGAATTTATATCCTGAGTTCTATGTCTATGTGCATGCATTTTTCTGAGGGAAATGTGTGCAACTTTTTAAAATCAGATTTTCATAGACAAACATGGTTAAGAATTAATGCTGTAGAGTTCATGTCACTTTGGCTTTTTGACAACAGCATATTTTAAAAACTGGTTGCTATAATGTCTTACTTTTTTGCCTTTTTGCATTTAAAATTTTTATGTTTACATTCTTGCTTTTTCTGTGAGTTGAAATGCTTTAAATTGCTCAACACTAAACTCAAGAAAGTTTCCCTGCAATTTGCCAGTTGATAAAAAAGAGTTAAGACCCAGTGCCAACGGCTAGAAAAGGTGGATAGGCTTTACTGCCCTCGCTCTCCACCCCCCGTTCAGATACTGACTAAGCATGAAGCTAATCATTAGTGGTTAAAGTCAAAAGAGAGAAGACCATTCATTTCACAAATATTCATTGAACACTATGTGTTGGGTACTGCTCTAAGCAAGCAGACAGAACCTCTCATGTATAAACAGATCCTAGACTTCTAGATAATATTTCTTCTAACTAGTTCAGAAATTTTGCATTTAGCTTCTAAAACAAAATATTACTTTGCAAAATGTTTTTAAACAAAGCCCTCTAAATCAGAGTCACCATTATAACCTAGAGAAAGCTTCTCATCAAAGGAAACTTTTAGTACAGATCATAGCTGTGAAAATCAATCCTCAGAAATTATTAGGAGAGCCATAGGCTTCTTGAATTTGATAACTGTCTGAATTTTAAATTTATTTTTTTGTCAGTGCTGGCTAGGTGACTTTCCTCTGTTGGCTATTTGCATTTTTCTTGCCTATATGTTTCCCTGAATAGGATTGTTCCTGGGATCATGGTTCACTCTGAAGCAAATTTCTGATGGCTTGTACTAAACCCAGTGGTTTTCATTTCAAGCTCATGTAGTGTCTCCCTATTCCATTCATCTATCCTGTTTTCATAAAATAGCATACTGGTAATTCTTTTTAATAAGGTAAAGTGGCTACACAGAAACACTGTCCTCAAATGTCTACCACTGCCTCTGCCACAGACAAGTTGTTTTTCAGTCCATCTTCAAGTCTAGAAGTGATGCTGAAGCTTTTCTGCAATCTCCATCCTTTTTCTTCACCTTCCCATGGTGAATTCCAGAGCAGAGTCCTCTAACCCAACTCCTTCAAGTCTCCTGGAGGTGAGCTGGAAGATGCTTATAGACTTGCACAGATAGTGTCTGTCACCTTTGGGTCCCCACCCACCCAACAGAATGATTATAAGAATGGCTTGCAGCACTTATTCACATCATCTTATTTAATCTCATGATGATTCACTCGGCGAGGTTCTTGATCTCCATTTTATCAGTGACGAAATGAAGCCTAGCGCTAGCAAGGAAGCCCTCCTTGAGCCTCCAGCCTTTTGGGGTTGGAACCTGAGGTTTTCTTTGGGCAGTATGAAGTAAGAGCCCACACTCTCAACCATTGTAGAACACTGTTAATTATCATAATATTAAGGATCTGTCTCTACTTGCAGGGTGCCCTTTAAATCTGTGGTTCTCAATCACGGGTGTGTATCAGAACCATCCAAAAACATTGTATCCACAGAGGCACCTGGGACACACTCCACATGTGCTAAACCACAGTGTGTCATATACTATGCAGAGTTCCATAATTCTCTGATAATTTCTAAGGACTTGTGTTATTATGTAACGATGATAGATAACAACAGATGACTGAAGAGACAAATCGTGATATAACCATGAAATAGAGTGTTGTTTTTTTTTTAAAAATGATAATTATTAGCACTCTATCTGATGTGGAAGACCGCTTATAATCTGATACTAAGAAAAACATCAGGATTCCAAGCTATTTCTATTAGTCTCTTTATAAAAGAGCCTAGGCTGAATCACAAGAGTGGACCTTTAGCTTGTTTACCCAGGAATTAAACTGGCTGAGTGACATGTGACTCAGCCTTGAGTGGCAGGACATTGTACTGAAGGGGAAAAAGTGTGAAGCAGACTCGCTTGATAGTTACAATTACTAGCAGTTTTAGTTGAAGGTAAGAGACAGTACAGACATAGAGTTATATACCGTGATTTCTTCAGAAGATCTATGGTAGATGGTGCAGCCTGGGCTTGTGGACAACACTCTTAGGGTTTAAAGTGTTGACTCTGACATCACTTGGTCACAGGCTGGGCATAACGTTGACTCCTGGTTTTGCCATTTTATTAGCAGTATTACTAAACTTGGCTAAATCTTAGCTTCCTTATCTGCAAAATTGACATAAACAATACCTTCTTCATGGGATATATGTGTAAATTGAACTGTTCAGTGCATGGTATATAATGGTTGTTTCTTTTTTATATGTTTTTATACACTAAGGTGAATATTGAAAGGCAGCTTTATTGATTGATATATGGATTCATGAAACTATGTAAAAATTTCACCACTTCACTAATTTCTTTTCAGCACAACCTCATTAAATTAGTATTTGTACCCTGACTTTTTCTGTCAGAGGTTATAAGGTAGGAGACTAATATCAGACACAATGCCCAAAACCTTCAGAAATAGCACATGATATCTTAGGAAAATCTCACAGGTAGCAGGAAACCACACAAAAAAATTATTAAATTCTTGTTAAGTTCTTTAGCTGCGTTCTCTTAGGCACCATGCCTGTGCTAATTTGCACAAGCATTATATTACCATCCTAGGGCAGTAGGGCAGCCACAACCAATTACCACAATCCTTTTTATTAATTAGGGCATTATAATTATACATAGTATTTGTTTTTTTTTTTTTAAAAGAGAGAGGGACAGTGTGTGAGGAGGGTATCAATTTTATTTAGTTTGTCATATGGCTTTCATTGTTCTGACACTTTGTTTTGTATGTGGGGTGCTAGGGTTTGAACCCATGTCCTTGTGCATGCCAGGCAAACACCGTAGTCACTGAGTCACCACTCACACCCCTTTGGGCTCATTTTGACAAAACAGCATACACAAGGAATTTTATTTCAGTCCTCATTCCTCCCTCCCCTTTCCCGCCTCATCCTTCCTCCTGTCCTCTCTCCTCTCTTCTGTTGGTATTCCTTTACTCCTTTATCTATTTATGTTTGCTTCTTTCTACATATAGGTATACAGTTGAAATTTTTTTGGAAAATTCATATATATGTAAGAAGCTATTGTTTATTTCATTCCATATTTCTACCTCCTTCACTTCTTTCCTCCTCCTCCTTCTTCTTGCTCTTCTCTACTGATCTTACGTGTTTATGATATCAGATTTCCTTTCCTGTCACTGTCTTTCCCTTATTTTGCTCCAGTTTCCATGTATAAGAGAAAACATTTGACTCTTGATTTTCTGAGTCTGGCTTATTTCACTTAGCATGAGTTTCTTCCATCCATTTACCAGCAAATGCCATTATTTCATTCTTCTTTATGGCTGAGTAAGACTATTGTGTATATGTACCACAATTTCTTGATCTCTCTGTTCCTGGGTATCCATTATGTAGTTGATTCCATAATGTGGCTGTTTTGAATTGTGCTGCTAATAATAAACATGGAACTGGCTGTACCACTATGATATGCTGATTTTAGTTCTTTTGGATAAATTCCAAGGAGTGAGATAGCTGGGTCATATGGTGGTTCCAGGCCTAGTTTTTTGAGGAATCTCCACACTGCTTTCCATAGTGGTTATACTAATTTGTGTTCCCACACAAATGCAGGAGTGTACCTTTTCCCCACATCCTCTCCAGCATTTATCATCGTTTGTGTTCTTGATAATTGCCATTCTGATTGGGGTAAGATGAAATCTTAATTTTGATTTACATTTCAGTGATTGCTAGAGATGTTGAACATTTTTTCATATATTTGTTAGCTATTTGTATTTCTTCTTTTGAGAAGTTTCTGTTTACTTATTTGGCTCATTTATTAATTGGGTTATTTGGGGTGTTTTGACATAAGTTTTTTGAGTTCTTTATATGTTATAGATATCAATCCCTTGTCAGAAGAGTAGCTGGCAAATATTTTTTCCTATTCTGTAGGCTCTCTCTTCACTCTGTTACTCATTTCCTTTGATATGCAGTTTGGTGGCAGCCTACTTATTGATTGTTGGTTTTATTTCTTGAGCTTTAGGGGTTTTGTTGAGGAAGTCATTTTTTGTACGTATATGATGGAGTGTTGACACCTTTAAAACAACAGAAATTCATTCTTTGATAGTTCTGGAGGCTCCGAGTCCACCATCACATCAGCAGGGCTGTGCTCCCTCTCCAGACTCGGGGGACTTCCTGCCTGCCTCTTTCCCACTCCTGGTGGTTGCTGACAGTCCTTGGCATTTGGTGACTGCATTACTACAGTTTCTGCCCCTGTTTTCATGTGGCTGTTTTCCCTCTATGTGTCTGTATTCAAATCTTCCTCATCTTTCTCTTATGAAGACACCAACCAATATGTTTAGGTGCCACCATAATCCAGTATGACCTCATCTTAACTAATTACATCTGCAAAGAATCCATATTCAAATAAGGTCACATTCTGGGGTTCCAAGTGGACAAGAATTTGGGGGGACACTATTTAACCCATTACCAGCTGATAAACTATTAGTCCTGAGGGTGTAAGACGATGCACATTTCAGCCCCATGACATACATATTAAGAAATTTATGTGTATTCATGTTGATCCCTTGTATATCATTTTTATATGTTTAGGATGTAGTAGAAAATCTTTTAAGCTAGAGGGGTTTTCCAATTTAACCAGCATTTTATTTTATTTAAGAAAGAGAAATAAATTCCTATTATATTTTCTCATTGAGTATATGATGGGTGTGCTACTAAATGTTTGACAAATGGCGCAGGGAGGACCCACCCACCCACTCTCTACACACACCCTGATTTATAACATTTGCCAATGTTCTTGGCATATTCAATGTCAAGATAATAGTGTGAAGTTAACTGGCTTGTGGAATTTTTGAAAACGTAACCTTTGACTCTTGTGAGCTGGTCAAACCATTTCCAACATACCAATGCAAGATTTCATAAAGAAAACAGATATGAGATTACATCCTAGATATTAACCCAATGAGCAGTAGTCAAATCAAGAGCAGATAATAAATTGCTTGCTATAGGGTTCTGTGCTGATTGGTTGCATAATATAATTACCAAGGACTTTGCAGGATCTGAGTAAACCCACTAAGTTGCTGAAGTGAAGACATTTGTTGTAGAGTAGTTAAAAAGAGCTGTGGTTTAGTGGGCAAAACACCATACTTAAAAGCAAAAGCTAGATCTTACTCCACATTGTGCCACTTGCAGACTGTGCGACCGTCGGTAACTTGCTTAATCTCTTCAAACTTTATTTTCCTCATCTATAAGTTGAAAATAGAAATATCCACCTTGCAGGAATAGTCAAAGGATAAATGAATTTAATTTACATAAAATCAACTAGCATAGTCCCTGGCATATATATAGCATTAAATTTACTTTCAGGACATATCCATATTTTTAATTTAAAAATCATGAAAAATACCTGTAATAAGATTGTTAGTTCCATAGGCAGGGGTTTTTGTCTGTTTTGCCTCTGGCACCTAGAATAATAGCTACCTAGAATAATAGCACCTAGAATAATAATATATAAATTACCAACAGTTATTTGTATATTGAATCAGTGCTCAGTGTGCAGAAAGCTGTTAGAATTAACTTCCTATAAGAAACACTAGTACTACCATGATGTATCTAAAGAAGAAACAGATAACACAATATAATAATAAACTGTTGTGACTGGAAACAGCGAGCCTTCAGCTGGGCTTCCAGGCTCCCCTCCAGCTGCTGCTGCATCTTGTTCTCCTATCTTACCAGCCTTCGTTTCCTTTTCCTCTCCAACCATACTTGGCTTATAGTGAGGACAACCACATCCTCCTAGTCCCAACTCAGACCCTATAACTTAGATCTTAAGCATATCACCAAACTTTTTCCAGGGTTGAAATGGCCTTTTCTGCCTTTGTTTTTCAGTCCATTGGAAAATGGAAAACTGAGATAAAAACCAATTAGGAGACTTATTTGTTTAAAAAAATGGAAACATCAAAGGAAGAACTAGCTTTCTTCAAACTCCACTGAATTCAGAGCTGAAATGATACCATTGGCTCTGTTGCTTGGGCTTCTTGTGCAGCTCCAGAAGGTGGTCCTGGTGGCTGCTCTAGGCTCACTCTCTAGAGCACTGGAAACCTGCAGCAAAAAGTCTGTTTTCCTGGAAGCTGAAACAGACCTGAGATGGGAGGAGTCTAGGCTCATGTTGGTCTGAGCTGTTTGGCACTGGAGACAGGAAACATGGGGCCAAGTGAAGTCCTTAACAGACATTACTAGGCTCCACCCCTGATTCTGGAAGTGGACTTAGTTGCACCACTGACATGTGGGTTGAATTGGGTTTGTGGTTCCAAGCAAAAGATCTATGTATTGGTAAAATTCAGAAATAACAAACATCAAATAAATTCTCTCTCACAATCACCTAAACATTTCTCATTATTGATTGTGTGCCCCTTCTTTGGAAAACATCTTCTTGATTTTATCCCCAGTGTCTGACTTTTTAAGGTAAGAAGTAGTTTGGGTTTTTTTTTTTTCATTTTTATTGGGTTTTTTTTTTAGATGTACATGACAACAACATATCAATGACATAATTATGACAGTGTGGAGTGTAACGTGTTCTGATTTAGTCCCCAGTATTTCCCTTTCCCCTCCCTTCCTCCTACCTCTTGTTCTTTTTAGATATACATGACAATAGAATAAACAATGACATAATTATACAAGCATGGAGTAAATCTTGTTCTAATTTAGTCCACAGTGTTTCCCCTCCCACTATTCTCTTTTCTCTACTCTACTGATCTTTCTGTTTACTAATAGTTTTGTTTAACTAGTGTCTTTATGATGTACGTGTTGATGAGATTCACAATGGTATGTTCATATGTGAACTTAGGAAAGTTGAATCTGATTCGTTCCACAAACTCTCCCTATCTCATCCCTCCTCTCTCCTTTTCCTTTATCTTTGTCTATTCCTCTGATCTTGGGTTAGCTTCTGCATATCAGAGAGAACATTTGACCTTTGGCTTTTTGAACCTAGGTTATTTCACTTAGTATGATAGCCTCAAGTTCCATCCATTTGCCAGCAAAAGTCATTCTTTCTTATGGCTCAGTCATACTCCACTGTGTATATATACCCTAATTTCTTTATCCATTCATCTGTTGAAGGGCAACTTGGTTGGCTCCATAGCTTAGCTATTGTGAACTGTGCTGCTGTAAACATTGATGTGGCTGCATCACTGCAGTATGCTGATTTTAGATCCATTGGATGTACACCAACCAGTGGGATTTCTGGGTCAAATGGTGGTTCCATTCCTAAGAACTTATTTTTCATTTATTTACAAGTATCAGCTGCATTTAAGAAAAATTCAGGTAATACAAAAACAGCAAAAAGTAACTTTACTTTTATCCTAAATTCCTCTCTTGTAGGAGGCAAGCACTGTTATGAATTTCTTGGGTAGGCTTCCAAAAATATTCCATGCATTTATAAGGTTCTTGTATATTCTTTTCTGAAAAACAGTTTTATTTAGCTTTATGTGTAGCCTTCGTTGCTCTGAGACTGTTATGTACATGGGTGCTGGGGTTCGAACTCTCACATTTGCACGTGCTGGGCAAGAGCCATAACTGTCAAGCCACCACTCCAGCCCCTAGCTTCTTGTGTATTCTTGTCAGCATATGTGTATTATACATCCAGATACATATAAAACATAAACAATAAGCATATGTATGTATACACACATTTTAAAAATCTATAAAATGCTCCATCCCTTGCTTCTTTCACTTAATTAATTTTAAACATTCCTTAGCCTCCCACAGACATATAGGGAGGTAAGATTGCAAAGTGAGTAGTAAATAGCAAACTCAAGAGCAGGCTACCTTGGGTTTAGATCCAGCTCTGCCCCCTTATTAGCTGTATAATCTTGGGCAAGTTGATTAACCTCTCTGGCCCTGTGTAAAACCAGGATAAACACAGCACCTGCCTCCCAGTGCTGTTAGGAAGATTAAATGCATGGTATTGTAAAGTAGTACTTGGCACATGGTAGTGCTGTCAGGTTTGAGTGTCTGCCTTATTATTCATAAGGACTGCGTGCCATTTCCCAGGTCCTACCCGCTTCTCCTTGCTGCTTTTGTGCATGCCATCTTCGCTAGCCTCTGAATCCATCTGCTCTTCTGTCATCATCACACACATGTTCAAAATGCCCATCATGTTGATCCTGCTTGCCCCTGATTTCTTCCCTCTGCTGAGACTTTTATATTTTTAGAATGTTTTGTCATGGAGTTGCCTTTTAATATCCATCAAGTTTTCCTTTTATAAGTGTCCTTTCTTCTTTTTCTTTTTTAAAGAGATAAGGACAGTGAGAGAGAGAGAATCAATTTTGTTTAGTTTTTCATGTGCTTTAATTGTTCCTACACTTCATTGTGTACATGGTGCTAGGGTTTGAACCCACATCCTTGCACATGCCAGGCAAGCACGTTACAGTAGAACCACAGCTCCAGCCCCTGTGCCTCATTTCTTATGAATTATTTTTTTTATCCTGGCTTTGTTTTTAGCTCCTTGTCATTTCATTTACTATAATATTTTATGATGTATATTTCATTATAATGACTCCTTCAGAAGGTCTGCCCTGATTTGCATCCCTCCCTAATAGGTCCACAATATTCTTGCATGTCTCTCTTGCTATGGGCCTCAAATCGCTTCAGTTACTTATGTACCTGTCTGCTCATCTCTAGAATGTATTTCTTTTCTTTTCTTTTAAGAGAGAGGGACAGTGAGAGAGACAGAGAAAGAGAAAAACAACTTTATTTTAGTTTTTCACATGGCCTTCATTGCTCCAGTTGCTCCAACACTCAGTTGTGTACATGGTGCTGGGGTTTGAACCCAGGTCCTCATGCTTGCCAGGCAAGCACCAAAACCACTGAGCCACCACTCCAGCCCTAGAATGTATTTCTTAAGGGCAGGGAACATGTCTTATTCTTCATTATATAATCTCTTGCTCATAGATGTACAATAACTATCTCTTGGATTACATTAAAGTCCTTCTTATTCTTTGGACACTCAATTATTGCCTCAATTAGTAATAGAAACAAGAAACATGTGCTATTTCTGCTTGTCATTTATTGAGCTCTTTCTGTATACCAGACATTGTGTAGATGTAGAACTTAACTAAAAATAGTTTCCCTTTCGTCATTTCCTTCCTCTCATGCCTTTATGCCTAGGATGGATATAGATAGATAGATAGATAGATAGATAGATAGATGATAGCTATAGATAAACCATGAGTTTTGGATTTTGAAGGATTTCAGATTTCAGATTTTTTAATCAGGGATGGTAAACCAATAAAATCTGTGCAAATATTCCAGAATCTAAAATACTACAAAATCTGAAACATCTCTGCTCCCGAGCATTTCAGATAAATGCAATCATGGACTCTCTTGCTATTCAGTATACTATAATCATTCTGTCATCATTCATGGTGATGCCTAATTTGTCCTAGTCTTGGAAGTGAGAGTCTTCTATCTCAGAGGAAGCCAGTAGGTGTAGATGTATAAAGAGGCCTAAGTACTTCTTACGTTCCCCAGTAATTCTCCCTCTAAACCTGCCCCAGCCACCCTGTTGCTAAAGAAGCTAGCTCCCTTGCCCTTTGAGCATGCCCCACAGTTTTTTTAGCCCTTTCTTGTTTCTGAAAGCCCGAGCTATTCTATGTTCACATTCTACCTTCCCTGCCCAGTCCTGGAATCATTCATTTCTCCAAGAAGCCCTCATTCCTTTTGGCAAAGAAATTTCTTCTAGGCTCTTTCATTAGAACTAGAAAATTGGTTTTTTTTTTTAAAAAGTCTTAAGCTCATCCTCTAACCCATACCTC
>PVKS010009611.1:0-63351 GCA_004027875.1 Aplodontia rufa | reverse complement strand
AAAAAAAAAAAATCATGTGGTGCTTCCCAAAGCAGCTGGGGAATCCACACTTTAAAACCACTACATTATGTGTCAAAAAATACACGAGTAAGAGATTTGAATAATGAAGGGAATCCTACACCCAACACCCCACAATCTGACCACTGGGGAAGGCATACCTTGTGGCTCTGCGTTTAGGAGCTGCAGGTTGATATATTCACAGAGAAGAGTACTAGAGCTGTTGATAGGAGAGGGAACTGATCCAGTAGTCACACAAAGCGTTTTCCCACTAAGACTCATTAAGTCAGTTTGGTTTTGTATTTCTAGAAATAACAACAATTCTGAAGTCATTCACTTTTTCCCATTTCACAATTAAATTATCATTTTTTTTTACAGTGATGCTTTCCATTTAATTTGGTTATCAAAAGGCATTTTCCATAAAACCAGGCTTTAACAACATCCAAATAGTGGAAAATCATTTTTTTTTTCCTGGTGGTGGGAATTAAACAGAGGGCTTTGTGCATGATAGGCAAGCATTCTACAACTGAACTACATTCCATCCCTAGCCCCACAAACAAAACATTATGCTTTTTTTTTTTTTAAGAGGGACAGTGAGAGAGACACACACAGAATGAATGAATCAACCTTATATTTGAAAAATGATAATTACAGCCAACAAATAAATTATAATTCTCTAAAACTGTATCCTAGTCCCTGGATTTGGTAAGATTCAGGCATTATGTTTAATAAAGTTACAACTCCTCATGGCAGTTTCTGAATCCTGAAATCTATCACGTAACTAAAAGGGAGTTGGGTCTCATTAGGATGTTGGCCTCCTAATAATAAGTTTTCAGTGGTATCTCAATGAGGAGGCAAGAAGAGATACTACAGCCCAGCACTGCTAACTACGAGTCAAGAAAAACACAAAGGTTTGTTAGTACAAAAGATAGACATTCTCTCTTTAAGTACCTGTTTCACCATGGAAGACAGACAGCTTTGTATTTTTAACACCAAAAATGCTAGTTACAACACTCTTCAGCTTCAAGAGATCCAACCTATTATCACCTTTTGGATTTTCCAGAAGCAAAACTCCACCTAAAAAGCCACAAAAATAAGATCTTCAGAGAAGTAAGACTTAAAATAAAATGCTAAATTTAGAGGAAAAGTCAGGTACACAAGGGAATGCCCTAATATTTCCTTTTTTTCCAAAGTATACACTACTTCTATCTACTTGGTACATGTATTGGCAAACCTCAGTAGATAGTCAAGGGAGGAGACACTATTGTTTTTATGTTTTTCTAGATTCAAACCCTTGTATTTATAACCCACATTTTTCATTTTGTGCCATTTATAAATCCCTAAGGTGCTGTGTGGTTGAAAATACTATCTGATCATTACCTTAATGTATCCTAGATAGACCCAGATTTAATAAGATATTTTCTTTATGGATTTAAACATCTTACTTTAAGGTAATTACAGTCACATGAAATTATAGGAAATAAAGAGATACCACAGTTCCTTTACTTACTTCCCTCATAGGTGATATCTTTACAAAACAACTCTGTAATATTACAACCAGGGTATCGATGCTTACATAATCACTTAATTCTATTCAGATTTCCTCAGTTTCATATGTACTTAGTGTTTAGTTCTACAGTCATTTTTTTTTTTTCAGGGCTGGGGACCGAACTCAGGTACAGTCATTTTTTTAAACTTTTTTTTTTTTTTTTAAAGAGATGCACAGTGAGAGAGAGTGAGAGAGAAAGAGAATCAATTTTATTTAGTTTTCCATGTGGCTTTCGTTGCTCCGACACTCTATTGCTTACGTGGTGCTGGGGTTTGAACTTGGGTCAAACATGAGCATGCTAGGCAAGCGCCATAACCGCTGAGACACTGCTCCAGCCCTTATACACAGTCTTAATTTTGGTGTAGATCCTCCATTCATCACCACTACTAAGATACAGAACAGTTCTGTCACAAGGGTCCTTGTGTTTTCTTTTGGTATTCACCCTAATCCCTCTGTAACACCTGGCAAGTAATAATTTCTGATCCTATATTATCATTTAAAAGTGCAACCGCATAGCATGGAATTTTTTTTAGTAGGCATCAATATCCAAAAGATTAAAATAAGCTGCAGTGCTCTATGGTACGGATGTACCACACTTTGTTCACCATTTTACTTGCTGAAGAACATCCTGTTTTGGGCTACTATGAGTACAGCTACCATAAACATTCACAAAGAGAAGTTATCTGGTGGACATGTTTTCAGTTCCCTGGGATAAATACCTAGAAATGCCACAAGTCATTATGGAAAGCACAAACTTAGTTTCTTTTAGACACTGCCAAAACCTTCCCAGAGTGGCTGTACCATTTTACATTTCCCCAGCCATGTATGAGATCTAGTTCCTCTGCATCCTCACCAGCATTTAGTCACTTTGATAGGAGTGTTGTAAAAATCTCACTGTGGCTCTAATTTGCATTTCCCTAATGGCTAATGGGGTCAGTATTTTCATGTGCATTTTCATCATTACCAAATTCTCTTGCAAAAATTTATAAACTTTTCCCTCTTTTTCTAATTGGAGAGATACAGAGTGTGTGTATGTTTTAAGAGAGAGAGACAGTGAGAGGAAGAGAGAATCAATTTTATTTACTTTTACACATGGCTTTTGCTGCTCTGACACTTCATTATGTATGTGGTGCTGGGGTTCGAACTCGCATCCTTATGCATGCCAGCAAGCGCTGTTACTATGAAGCCATTGAGCCAAACCCCTGAATTGTGTTTTACATTATAGTTTTGAGAGAGCTATACACTTTTGACATGTCCTTTGTTGGATATGTTGCTTATAAAAATTTCTCAGTTTTGCCACTTGTTTTTTCTTTTTCAAGTGTCTTTTGCAAGGAAAATCTTTTTAGTGTTGATGAAGTTCAACTTATCAATTTTCCCTTTTATGGACAGTGCTCTTGGTGTCAAGTCTTTAAAGCTGTTTGCCTAGGGGCTGGAGCAGTGGCTCCGCGGTTACGATGCTTGCCTGGCATGCGCAAGTACACGAGTTCGAACCCCAGCACTGCATACACAACAAAATCACAGAGCACCGAAGGTCAACTGAAGAACTAAATAAAATTGATTCTCTCTTTCTCTCTGTCCCTCTCTCTTTAAAAACAAACAAACAACAACAACAACAAAACTGTTTGCCTAAATGAAAAATGCCAAGTTTTCCCCACAAATACAAATAAAAAATTTGGGCCATCTGAACAGGTGACCTTAATTTATTCCATCTGCTACAAATACAATTTTGATCTAGCTAATTGTTTTATAAATTAGTGACTGTTGTATATTAGTATCTGAAATGTGACTAGCATTTTAGAATGAAAGCTGTAACACCTGCTTCCATCTGTATGTTTATGTATGCCTGTTTATATGTATGTTACACATTAAGTGGTGTTTTTCTATCTCTGGACGGTGAGGCACAATTAATTTGTAAAAGAGCTTTATCTACAGCTGGGCCACCTCTCCAGCCCCTCTATCCTCTACTTTTGAGTCTTATGTTTGTTTTGGTAGGTACAGTGTATTTTGATGCACTTAGTGGGAGGAATTGGGAAAAACACATCTACTCCACCTTCCTGCAAGCCAAGTTCATCATTTACTTTAATAGATTCACTTTGATGTCACTTAAAGAAAAAGTTGTCTAATTTTACCAGTTGCCTTATAATTACCTTAAAGATTTTCATAAGTTTAACTAAAAAATGCCATACGAGTCATGGAATTAATTTCCTCTTACCTTGTTCACTGCCGTTTGCACAAATGTTCAGGTTGACATACGCACAGGCAGGACCAGGAAGGGATGATCCTCTGGTCAGTGTGATTTCCAATTCAGACCCCTTTAACTGAGCAAATGAGAACATAAGATTAACCGCTGCATTTGGACTGCAGTGTGCAACACCATCACCGACTTCTTAACAAGAACAGCTCTTAAAAAAAAAAAAAAAAAAAAATCAATCAGTGTATCCCCATTTTTTTCTCCTTTTATCCTGTTCTCTTAAAAATGTAAATATTTCTTTCTAATCATATAAACAACAGATGCTCATTTAAAAGTCAATTAAAGAAGTCAGACATAGAAAAGTCAATTAAATAATATGCAAAATAGAAAATGAAACTACAATGCAACTGAAAAGACAATTGCCACTTTTAGCCCCTCCTTGTCTGTCTTATTTGTCCCAGATAAAGTAGGAATGGGACAAGGAGAAAATGGCTGAATAAAGAAATGAGATACATTATAAATGACATAGTTATGAATTTAGGGCCAAGATCTTCTGTCCTGGTACCAGACTTTTATGGTTCTATCTAAAATCCCTAGATCCAACCACAGGAAATGTTACTGTAATTTAATGCACAACCACTAGATAAAAGTTAAATGCTTTTCAAGTGAATTATTATTCACTTTTAATGATTACTAGAATTGATAACATCAACTTTTCTAGTGTTAGACAAAACGGACCCACATAGCCATTTTATTTCCTGTAGATTTCACATACCTTCCTGGCTACCATTTGAAGAGAATTGGTGGGAGAACAGTTCTGGCTTCCTGACCCTTCATCTCTTCTGGGTTGTTCTCTGACCCCACCTACTACCATTCAGAGTAATACCTTGGAACCGAGCATTATACCAACTACTAGGGGCCAGAATATTGAGATGTGATTACATAAAGTAAAACCTAATCTGAAATTTTTTACCTGTTCAATAGAACTCAGAACTCACCTGTATTTGTTCTTGAATAAGGATTTTATCTGACGTAGAAACTGGATATGGTTTCAACGGAGCTTTTATGGTAGCAAATATGAATTCTGTGTGACTTTCAATAATGTTGTTCAGGTACCTCCCTTCAGACTTCACATTATAATACACTGTTATTTCATCAGTTGGAACCAGATTGCACTGAAAACACATATAGAAAAACTTAAAAGGAAGCACATGTAAGGGACTGTCACACAAGGACAGATGATGCCATATGGAATTATCATTGAAGGGCATGCCTCCTTGGGATGAACTGGACTGTAAGAATGTGATTTGCTTTGTAGTCCTCTGCCATTCTTTGGGAAGAGAGATGGATGTCTTCCTAATAAAATCAGTCCCTCGGAGGCGAGTGTACAAAAACTCCTGTTATCTGCTGGAGTGGATTCTTTGAGACCCACAGGTCTCAGACATCTGGCCTCTGGAGGAAGATGTATGGGAGGCCTCCTAACTGTCAATGCCTCATTGGAATAAGAATTTCCTACTCTCTCACTGGGCTTGGTGGCCTCTCTGCTTGGCAGGAAATGAGTTCTCTG
The DNA here is from genome assembly GCA_004027875.1 of Aplodontia rufa. Lineage (NCBI taxonomy): Eukaryota > Metazoa > Chordata > Mammalia > Rodentia > Aplodontiidae > Aplodontia > Aplodontia rufa. The sequence goes on along the minus strand of PVKS010009611.1, from coordinate 58,047 downwards.
CATTCTTCAGTTCCCTAATGAGGAAAAGCTACCTTACTCTATTCAGTACCAAAAATCTCTCCACTGTGCTAGAAGCCCACCTATGCTAATTGCAGGTGTGTCTCCCTTGCTCATAGATACTCACTGGCATCTCTGGTTACCTTCTGCACCAGCCAGTCATCTATCCAGATGATGATTTTGTGGAAGCCAAGGAAATTGAAAAAGGATGGTAAAAGACACAGGTTGGCTGAATGCTCTTTTGTCAGAAAAATAAAAAGAGGAGCCATAGCTGGCCTGAGAGTGGGTAAGTAGGAAGGCAAAGAGGCTTATTTTCCCTGCACTACACAATCTGAATGGACAGTGGATTAATGAACTATCACCATCAATGTATTGGCATGTTTCACATTACTTTCCTCTCTGGTCCTTCTCAACAACCAAAATAAATCAAACATAAGTGCAAAACAGTAGCTTTTCCTTGACATAACACACTGACCTTCTTTCGAAGTTTCTGGATGCGATTGATGACTTCCCGAGCCATTCCCTCATCAACCATTGATGGATCAGGGGTAACATCCAAGAGGACCAAAGCCTATGGATAGAACAGTGGACAACGTAACAATCAAGGAAGGAAGAACACGTCTTTCAAACTCAGCAAAATGCTACTTAAGACTAACTTCTCAGTATACTTCAATGGTAGAGAGTTTGCCTATCATGTGCAAGGTCTGGGGTTTGACCCCCAGCACTGACAGAAAAAATAAACAAAAATTGAATTTTGAAAGTTTATGTTGCAACACCATTTATTCACTTTACTGAGCCAAGGAAATAAAATTAATCTAGTTCCTTTGCCATCAGGCACTTCTTTGTAAACAGCTATTCTCTACCTCTGTAACCTTTTTTCATTGTAGGGTCCCAGTCACAGGAGATGACATAAGACCCTCTTTTACAAGTCCCTCACATGATTCTGTATTTTGGTTATCTAAAAAGAGCATCGATTCTTCTAAAAATTAAGATTAACGATCATGATGTGCCCAGGGCAGTAAACTTTCTATACACCACAAATGAGTGGACGGATGCTCTCATAGCAGCCAAGTCCTGGCAATTTTGTTCTGTGCCCCTATTGATCCTTTAGTTTGTTAGTATGATTCAAAACACGAATTCTAGAACAGACTGCAATACTTTTTATGTGACTTAGCTTACACTGCCATCTTTCTCTTAACCTTATTTACTTTTCTATCCCATCCGTTCTGAAGGCATTGATTGTGATGCTGTAATAATGACACCACTACTTCTATTACAGAGCACAGTATAGGGTGACATATACTCTACAAAGTCCTTACAAATTAAGGATCATCCCCATTTACACTGGAGGAAACTCAGAGAAGTTCACAAACATGCCTTAATTCACAAAGAGACCAGAGGCACAGTTGGAAATGGATAATATCCAAATTGCAGTGAGAGCATGGCCTCTGAAGCTTGCTATAACATGTGAGTCATGTTGAGAAATTAAGAAGCATCTCAGATGATACTTTTTTAAGTAGGCACAACTTTCCAGGTCCCTGATGTGCTGTTACCAGGAAGAATTGCCTGCTGTCATGCTTAGAAACTGCTTCCCGGCCTTCCTTCCTGGCCATGTCACCTCTGACTTCTTGCCATTGCCTATATGGAGGTTAGTACATATTGAACTCATCCCTGTGCAAAGGCCTGAAGAGGCTGGCCTTCCTTTTATGGAAGTGCTGCTCCACCTTCTCCTATACCTCATGATAAGTACAGCAGGACTCCTGAAGTATCTACAGTCAGGAGAAGTAGAGTCAGAACTGGGTGAAATACTCTGTTCTATCATGTCACAAACATGACCCCAGAATCCAAAACAGCCTGTACATTCGCTTCAGGGAGAGCTTCTGATGACCTTCATCCCTACTCAATTTTTGGGCTAGGGCTTCTCTGAACTTATTTCCACCGGATAACTTATCCAGGCAGCTATTAAAAACTTGGCTTGACAGTATTTTGTTAAACAAAATAAACCAGGCTCAGAGGGCTGGAGCAGTGGCTCAATGGTTACAGCACTTGCCTTGCATGAGCGAGTACACGAGTTTGAACCCCAGCACCATGTACACAGTGAAGTCTCAGAGCAACAAAGGCTCTGAAAAACTAAATAAAATTGTTCCTCGCTTTCTCTCTCACTGTCCATCTTTCTTAAAACAAACAAACAAAAAACAAAAAAAAACAGGCTCAAAAAGCCAAAGGTCATGTTTTCTCTCTTACGTGGAAGTCAGAGAAAAAAAAAAAAAGGAAAAGGGTAGGGGTGGAGGGGTTTCATGAAAATTGAAGGGAGACACTGGGGAATGAAAATGACCAAAGTACATTATGTGAATGTACAGATGAATGTGTAATTATAATGCATTAAAAAAAAAGTCTTACTTTCCTATGTCTATGACTGACCTGTTTCTTGTAGAGTTTATTTTTATACAACCTAGCACTTAAGATAATTTCTCTTAAGTAATAATCACAAAATGCTGACTTATGCATTTATTAAACAAACGTACATGTTAAGGGTCCGCCATAGAGAAGTTTAATAAAGCCAATCTAAAGTGAAATAGTGGGACTGGAGTGGTGGCTCAGCAGTTACAGCACATGCCTGGCATGCACAAGGACCTGGGTTCAAACCCCGGCACCACATATACAACCAAGCGTTGGAGAAACAAAGGCCAGATGAAAAAATATACTTGATTTTTTTTTTTTTTTTTAAAGAGAAAGGGACAGAGAGAAAGAGATAATCAGTTTTTATTTAGTTTTTCACATGGACTTTGTTGCTCTGACTCTTTGTTGTGTATGTGGTGTTGGGGTTGGAACCTACGGATTCGTGCGTGCCAGGCAAGTGCCATAATCGGTGAGCTACTGCTGTAGCCCAAGTTGATTCTTTAAACAAGCAAACAAAAAAAGTGAAATAGCTGGTGTATTTTACCTTGAGACAAACTGTCAATATAGTCAGGAAAGGAATAAGTAAAATACTTTCTTGTGCCCGCTTCTCTTTGTAAAGAACCTTATAGGGAACAGAAAAATACCTGAGCATCTGAGTGTGCTTCGAACTGTGCAGTCCCACCTGTGGTTTGGTCAAAGGTGTACATGAGACGGATGTCTTCTTCATGCAATTCATAGCCTTCCACGACAATGCTCCCTGAGGGAGAAGAAGACTCCATTAGGCCCTCCTTGTTAATCTGCCTGGGTACCAGTGCATTACGCCCCTTTTGATGAAGTTTTCATTGCACCAGAGCTGCAGAGGTGAGAAGACACCACTTCCCCTGACTCCTACCACTGTTGGAGCCAAGGGTATAACAACCTTTCTTTAGAAAACACATGCTACCCTAAAGACTGTTAAGTTAGCACCAATGTCCCATTTTATATAAACTTTCAGGTCCACAACTAAAGGAATGCACCACAAGGTGACAGGTCCCCACGTTAACAAGGAGCAGATGGTGAAAGGAGTCTCTAAGTCCACCCTCACCAGTAGCTAGAATGTGGTGTGGGTAAAACGAGACAGGAATTGTGATGAACCAAGCAGCACGTATATCCAGAGACAGCAGAAGAGTGTGTGGACAGGTGCTGAGGGCGGTCCCACCTTCAGGGAAGGCCCCCACCATGCTCCCTTGTAATCTTCTTGGGCTTTGAGTTCCAGGCTATCAGTTCTACTTTAGTCTCTGCGTTCTGAAAACTCTTCTGCTTTCCATCAGTACAGAATAGTTCATTAAGAAACTATTGTTTAGAAACAACAGATTGTCAGTAAGGTTTACTTCAGAAATTTCTGATGTTTTGGCTACTTGGTCAAATAATCTAGATTTGTAAGTTGAGGGCTGATGAGACAACATCTTCCAATTTAATACTTTGAGTTTGAATCACAGATGAATGACTCGGGGTTTTAGTTGCTAACCTCTTGTGTTTTATTAATTCTATATAAAAATTTGGGGACTCTTAGGGACATTTCCCCCAGTTTCCATAACCACTTATCTTACTCCTGAGTCCTTAAATCTCTGCTTGAAACACCTCTTGGCATATGATTTTTCAACTTCAGGTGGAACCCTAACAACAAACATCTTGTGTCCCAGGATAGTTGAAGGATATTCAGATGAAGGATGATTATAATCTTGGCAGGGCTGCAAATTACTGGGCACCCTGAAACACTCCCTAGGTGGGTGGGAAGAGTGGGCTGAGGCACCTGTATACTAACCCCATAAATTTACTGGGCCTACCTGCTATATGTTCTTACATTACCCCATACTTTTCCTTCAAAGCATTTATTAAAACCAGAATTACTCTCATAATTTTTTTTTTTTTTTTGGTACAGGAAACTGAACCCAGGGGCACTTAACCACTGAACCACATCCATAGTGAGACTACGTCTCACTAAATTGCTTAGGGCTTTGCTGAGTTGCTGAGGCTGACCTTGAATCTGACATCTTCCTGTTTCAGCCTACTGAGCCATTGGGATTATAGGCATGTGTCACCATGCCTGGCTATTCTCATAAATCTTTAATGTCTGCCAACACCTTGAGAATGAAGACAGAAGATAGTATAGAGTCAATTCTACACTGGGCTTAAAAACATATGTGCTGAATGAACAAATCCAGTTTTGTTCAAATAAAAGACCAAGATATAGATTCTATTTATCTTAGCATAAAGGGTGGGGGTAGAGTGGGAAAAGTAAGAGATAAGCTCTACCCATTTCTCCTTAACAAGAAGCTCCAGACCTCATTTTCCTTTAAAAACACTGCAATAACTTCTTTTGAGTATTTTCCAGTTTTCATTCTGATACCTCTAAAAGTCCTTTTTCTCTCCACACACAACATTTGTATGCTCCTAGGGAATACTATTCCTTGGTCACAAGGAAACTCTGTTTCCTCTCATGAGGAAGACAGATTTCCTACATGCACAGAAGGACTTGTAAAGTTCAATGGTCACTTACTCCATTCAGTTCAGTAATTTCTATCTAGTTAATCTAGCCTAATAATTACATGTAAAAATATTCTGTACAATATTACTTATGATATTGATAGACTGGAAACAACTTAAAGCATCAAAAGTGGAAAAAGAATGAAAAAGCATCAGGAATGCACATGCAGGAAAATTATGCAGCTACTGAAACAGCATTTCCACATATAAAAATATAAAATGGTGATAATGTGAAGTGAAAATGCAAAATAAGAACATGTGAAAAAACACTATAATACATAAAATGTTAAAATACATAAAAGTAAAAAATGAGAAATTAAAAATTTTAGTATGAGCTCATTAAAGTTGTGATTCTATGACTATATGTAACTGGAGGAAAGAAGCCAGAATCTTAGCAGCACACAAGCACAGATAGGGCTGTATTCAACAGCCGAGTCTGCTAGTTAACATAGATGGATGATGAGTTAGGGGTCATTTTAAGTCTTTCTAAACCATCACAATTATTTATAATATATTATTTATGAACTGGATAACATTTTTATTTAAGAAAAGGATGTGAAAGTAAAAGTCCAACAGGAGCCTAAACATGAAATATCCCTTGAACTAAAAACATGAACAGTACGCAGTCCCGTCTGAGCAGACACCCACCACTCTTCTGGAACTGTTCTAGCTCCTCACTGCTCAGCTGCTTTATGGCCATCATCACGGATTTAAAGGCTCCCTTCAGCCGCTTCCCTAGGACCATGTGATCCGGTTCTGCCCTTAGCCGAACACCATACTTGCTTTTATCTGTTGACAGTGTAACTTTTCGAACATTCAGTTCCTATAATTAGTACCCAGGAAAAAGCAAAAATGTGAGAAATGAAAACATGTTTACGTGAAAAGACATGTAAACAAATGTCTACAACAGTACTATTCAAAGGGTCAAAAGTAGAAACAATCCAAATGTCCATCAATAGTGAATGGGTAAATAAAATGTGGTAAATCCATGCAATGGTGATTTATTTAGCAAAATAAAGGAATGAAACATGCTACAACATGAATAGATCATGAAAACATGAAATAAATCAGAATAAAAGATTACAAAATATATGACTCCACTTATATGAAATGTCCTGAACAGGCAAATCCAGAGATAGAAAGAACTATGGCTGCCAAGGGAATGGTCAGAGCTCAAAGGGAAAACGGTATGTGAATATTTTGATGGATACTGGGTTTCTTCTAAGGATGACCAAAATGTTCTAAAATTGTGATGATGGTTGTATATACACTCTATACATTTATTTATGAAAAAACACTTCGTGTCAAGATCAATGACAAGCATAACTGAAAGAGGATTTCAGAATTAGAAATATAAACTCCATCTCTCAGGGGTAAACTGTGTGCATCAAATTTGCATTTTAAGCATCCACTACAGTAGTTAAAGATTACCAATGCAACATGGAATGTTGATGGTACTGCAGATATATGAAAATGAGGTAACATGAGATTATAGATTGAAACAAATAATGGGCAATATCCAATTTTGCCATTATGATCAATTAATCTCATTGTAAATGATCAAAATAATTTAGAGGCATTAATTATAAAATTCGAAACTCTAACTTCTTGGTTTCTAATACTTGCCTGGAGTTCTCAAGCAACTCAAAACGAAATACAAAAGTCAGTATTTTTTATAAGAATGCTTTTAAATATCACTGTGAAAAGAACAGAAATAAAAAAGAAAAAAAAATGGGGCTAGGTATGTAGTACACTGGTAGGGTTTGCCTAGCATGTACAAAGCCCTAGACTTGACTCCAGCATTGCAAAGTATATACATATATATATATATATATATATGTATATATATACATATACACACATATAGAAATAAATACACACACACACACACACATTTCTTGTGGCGTGGGGAACTGAAAGCAATGTCTCCTGAATGATAAACAGGTACTCTACCACTGAGCTATACCATAGCCCTATATTTGCTTTGACAGAACTGACACAATAGTTTAAACTTTTGAACCTAAAACTCCACTTCTGAAATGCATCCAATAACATCCATATGCTGAAATATGCACAAAGATAAGATAAACACACACCTTGTTTGTTTTAAGAAACCTAAATTTCCAATAGGAGAGTAATTAAATTATGAAGCATCCAGGAAATGAACACAACTATCACAGAGCTACACTAGAGTAGAAAAAGAAGTTAAAGATCACATAGATCTTATGTATAAATAAATAAACCCAAATCACTTGTATGTATGTGAGTATATGTATATGTGTTTACATGTGTTCATAAGTGTAAAATCCTAGGAAAATCCCCAAGAGGGAAAGTGAGATTCCAGAAACAGAAGGGGTGGAGATGGGCCCACCTTTTCCTAGGCATATGACCAGTATGTAGTCACTTGTTACTTGCATCATTTGAAAGAACAAAAGCTCTTTGTTAATTAACAAAAAAGCACTTTGGTGGAAAGATGAAAAGTACAGAAATTCATTGATCTTGAAATATTTTTTAAAGAATTACAATTTTATTGTGAAAACTCAATATGATTCTAAGCACAGGATAAAATTTCATCAACAGTTATATTTGTTATGTATGTATATGCTGATTTACAAAAGAAAAGGGAAATTCACAGAAGAGTATTCATCAAAATTATCTTCTGAAAGAAAAAAATGTATTTGGACCCAAAAGAGACAATTTTACCTCAAGGATATACTTCTCCAAAGACTTGATATCATTAAGAGCTTCTGCATCCTGATGGATAACTATAATTTCTTTCAAAGGATACTAGGAGGAAACAAAAGAGGAAAGTTTGTTATGAAGCCAGTCCTCTAAATAGAAGAAAACCAGAATGTTAAATGAAAAATAGAGAATCAATTTTATTTAGTTTTTCATCTAGTTTTTGTTGCTCCCACACTTCAACACTTCATTGTGTACGTTGTGCTGAGGTTTGAACCTGGATCTGTGCACAAGCCAGGCAGGCAAGCACTGCAACCACCAAGCCACCACTCCAGCCCCCAGAATGTTATGTTAAATGTTCAACTGAATTGTAAGCTCTAGACTAGTTAGGCTGAACCAAATCATTCACAATCTTTCTGCAGAAAAGGGGGAAAAATTTTCTGCCATTGCTAGAAGCTCTCTATATAAAGAAAGCAGTCCCAAGACATAATTATTTAGGTCTAAATAAAATTTCAAACCTTTATTGGAATAGTTCTGCGGTCTCGGATCACTCGTCCAAGTTCAATCACCGACTGCATTCTAGATACTGCACTCTCAGTTTTCTTGTCAATTAATTCCTCTCTGATTGGTAGAAGAAATTGGAAAGAAATTAGATTCAAAAGGTACAAATCTAAAACTTGCATACTTCAGTGAGGAAAGGAGTCAGGCTAGATGAGGGATAGGGTCTCTCTCAGTGAAGTACCCAGGGAAAGACAGCACCTGGTCCTGCATTAGCAGACCACGAATTCCTCAGGTATCCTTAGGGGTGTGTCTACATCCCACCTTCCACAGCTCTATAGAAGGGTTCTACACAGAGAATCCCTTCTGGTGCTTACTGAAATGGGTCCCATTCTGCAGCTTGAGAGAGCAGTTCACGTCAGCTTAGGTGGAAAGAGGGACACAGAGGGGCTGGGGTAAGGAAACACCTCATCTCTCTATTCCTTCCCTGGCAACTTGGACCCCCACATACCCTGGCAATACCCCTTTCCCATGGCCTACGTGAGGCTTATCTGCATTTGATCCCTACCGAACACGGGGCAGCATGAGGTAGTGAATGCTGAGAGTGTCTTTGTCCTGGACAGAAGCAGGGTCAATCAGCACCTTTAGATTCTGGTACATCAATTCAGTGAGAAATGGTGTGTAAGGGGCCTGTATGTGGACAGAGAACATCATGTCATTCATATACAGCTATCAATAGCTGATCTCACACTGAAATACAGCAACATTTTAGAGAATGATATAGTACTACGTACAGACCTGGGCATGAGGTTATTAAACATGCCCTGTAAAAGAGAAAGGACTTTCTATCTATGAAGCACAGCAGTAGGGCTAGAGACAGCAGATCTCAAAATATTCCTAGACTTCTGGAAGATATCCAAAAAATTCAGGAGCCTGTAACCAAGTATCAGCCAAGTAAATACGCAAAGAAAACCAAATGTCCCAATCTCAGAAACCTCATCTGTAACTAGAGAAAACACATTCTGCTTTGCAGCACGCTGGTGAATAAAATCAGACAGGGAAAGCACCAAGTGCACAGGACCTTGTACAAGGTAGATTCTCCTGCAGTGAATGTTACAGAATGAAGAGGAAGACTGTAAAATTATATAGGAGGAGAATGGGTACAAAGAATTAAATATGAAGCTTTCTTAATTGTACATTATGTAGTTAATATTTTAACTGGTAGGAACACACATTGCAATTACTTGCACATTTTTTTCTCAATGGTAAGTTAAGAATGTTGTTTGTGATGTATTTGTTCAGTTAGATGAGTTCAGGAACCTCCTGGTTACAATTATGCAATCCACATTAAGACAACGTGTGTCTTACCTTCAACTACAGACAATGGCCCAGATGCAAGGTTCCTGACATGCACTGCACTGCTAATGACTAAGAATCTAGTATTTCTCAGCCCTTACTTAAAATATATAAACTAATAAGGATTTCTGAAAGGGAATAAGCAATTTTAATACTTCTATACCAAACATAAAAGCTGTAGACACTGTGGCAGAAGGATACCACATGCAGCCCTCAGACCAGTGTTAGGAATTCGTCAAATATCTCACCATCAGTCTGCATAGAGAAAGCAGGACACTAAACAAGGTCTCCAGGGCCATAATACAATCCTCTATGCCATTTTCACCCTAGTAAACAAAAAAGAAACATTAAGCTGCTAAAAAAAAAAGGGGGGGCTTATCGTAAAAACAAACAAAATGTTTATTAGAAGACGTAACCTGCAGAGAGCAAAAAGGAGACAGAACAAGGAGAAATGGCCACAACCACTAGCCACTTATAGTCACGCCATCCATCATGGTGGTCTAATTCACTGTAGGGAAAAACAAAGATAATAAAAAGAGAGCCAGGGTTGGTGGTGCATGCCTGAACCCCAGCAACTTGGGAGGCTGAGGAGGAGGTTCACAAATTCAAAGCCATTACAGAAAACTTAGCAAACCCCTGTCTCAAAAAATAAAGAGGGATGTGGCTTACTGGTAAACCCCTTTGGGTGTTCAATCCACAGTACAAAAAAAAAAAAAAAAAAAAAAAAAAAAAATCCAACCATATTTTAGTTTCTCAGCAGTAACTATAAACATTTTAGTATATGCCCATAAAATTATAAACCCATGTAAATGTTTAACATATTTTAACCAGAATGAAATTACAATTACAATGTAAGCTTTTATTATGAACATATTTTAAAACAGGACTGATGGGTTATAGGACCCTTCACCTGGCCTTCAGCGAGATACTATCATTCCCAGCTTTGTCCCACTGTCATTTCTGCAAATGGTCTACATCCTGAGACCAGTGCCCATGGTGTACTTATCCTAAACCCCAAAAGCTACAAGAGTGTTTTGCTCACAACAAACACTTAATAGATAACTGTCTCCAGAAGTAAAAGCACGGAGATGCCCCTCTCAAGACCCAGTCACACCTGACGATTGCAGAACTCTAAGAGGTCTGCACAGTTCAGTCCTGCATGGGCCTAGCCACTGACCCCCAACATGACCACACTTGTGTTGTAAAAATATGCAAAATGACTTTGAGAATTTATAGGTCCCTGTTACCAAATGGCAATCAACACAATTAGCATGTAAGGTAGAAGGAAAAGAAAGTTTCAAAAACTGAGAATTTTAAGAATGTTCATTTTCCCTTTGGCTGGTCTCATTTTCCTCAAACTTTCATACACACTTTGCTTTTCCCACCAGCACTTACCTTTAACCTTCTGCGGTTCATTCTAACATACCAGTTGGTCAGAACATCTACAAACTTGACCAGGCGAGGCACCACAGTGTAAAGCCTATAAGCTAAAGGTAAGACAATCAGTCAGGCAGCCTTTACCAGGCCTTGTTGTGATAGGAGCGCTGGACACAATAAACAACAAGCAGCCCCCTCCACCTGGGGGACTTCATTCACTGTACAGACAGAATCAGAATGAAGCAGTCACACATGGCTCATTTATTGAGGAGGCCTATACAGCTGTGTACAGAGAACCACCAGAGTCACATGAAAACCCACACTGGTCAGGGATAAAAACTGAACCCCCAGCCTGTGTGTGGCACAGTCCAAGGCTGCCCACATGGTTCTGGGAGTGTGCATGGAGTTGTGCAACATAACAGCACCAACGCAGTACAGCTTCTTTCTAGCGGACGATGGCATGCCGCAATTAAAAGGCAGGTGAGCAGAAAGCTCTAATGGGATGGTAAGAGGTACAGGCTGGCATTTCTCAACCAGGACCAATTCTCCTCAACACAGGCCATTTCACAATTCCTGGAGGGATGCTCTGGTTGTTTTATTTATGGGGTGGGGGCGCTACTGGAACCTAGAGAGCGGGCATCCAGGGGATGCTGTGCAACATGTGCACAGCACAGCCTCACCAAAATGAATGATCTAGATCACACTGTTATTAGTGCTACTGTTGAGAAATTCTGGCAAAGGATATGACTAAAAAGAACAGGCTTTCTAGAGAGATTCAAACACTCAAGGAAGGGAAGTTAATGGCATAGTAGAAAGACAGGAGGTCTCCTGAGGAAAGTGAAGGATTTGAAGAGACCCCGAGAAACTCAGAGGGCACTGAGCCATTCTTACTGGAAGCAAGGCTTAAAGGATCACATTTACCTCACCTTCAACTGTTGCACAAATAACAAAAACAAAAAGAGTAAGACCAAAAAGTATAAACAAACACAATTTATATTAGTTAGAAATTTCAGGGGCTGGAGAGATGGCTCAGTGGTAGAGTGCTTGCCTGGCATGCACAAGGACCCAGGTTCGAATCCCAATATCACACACACAACTAAGTGTTGGAAAAACACTAAAAACAGATGAAAAAATAAATAAAATTGACTCTCTTTATCTTAGAAAGAGAGAAAGAAAGAAAAGTTCAGCGTTAATGGGGCCCAAAGTTGCAGATGACACAGCAGCTCTCTGCTATCAGAGTCATTACTTGTTGCACACTCCTACACAGGCAACTTCAGTGTTCTGTGAAGGTGGATAAATTATGTCTAGGGTTCAATACACTTTTCACTTTCTGGAGAGCTTGAGTTTCCTGTGTTGAAGGTTTAATTCTTGGAGAGGAAATGAATCCCACATCCAATGGGGGCAGCAGCATCTACTGCATAGGCTACAAAGAATAACTGGTACCTGGGGCTGGTGCGGTGGCTCAGTGGTTACAGTGCTTGCCTGACATGCACAAGTATACGGGTTCAAATCCCAGAACTCACGCACGCAACTGAAAACTCAATAAAGATTGAATCTCTCTGTCTCTCTCTCTCTCACTGTACTTCTCTTAAAAAAAAAAAAAAAAAAAAGAACAATGGGCACCTCTCAAAGGATGCCACCACCATCCTGGTTCTCTAATACTCACCTTTCTGAGGAAAGAAGTGAACAGACTGGATCATGAGTTGTTCTCTATGTGGAAGCCTGGTTTCCTGTACATGACCCTCATCAGGTGGCTAATTGTCCTCTAGTTCCTAGACAGACTGGGCTCAGGCCAGGGTATAAGGTCTCCAGACCAAGCTAAAAGGTGGTGCAGACCTCAGGAAACAATCTCCACATTTTCCACCCTTGTGTTATCACAGCTGTGAGCTCCCAGCACTGCCCTTCCGTGGCAGGAGTTAGCTTCTCACTCATTTCCAACTCATTTGTGTCAATTTGACCAACAGCTTCACAGTCATAATCCTGATGCACAGACACGTACTTCAGGTGACTGACTTAGTCCTTTTGTGCCAAGTATAGCAGCACGGACTATTTTGGGGAGAGTGAAGTGAGGCGCTGGTGACTTGGCTAATGCTGAACCAGGTCTGCTCTACCTAGTGGCATCTGCCCAACAGGGTACAGAGAAGGCAGGTTAACTTTACCTGGGCATGCATGGAGGATGTTCTTTGTCTCTTGCCTTGTCTGCCTACTTTATCAGACTGAGGTGTCTGAGTCAACAGCTTCTAGAATTTCTCATCTGGACCTATAGCTGTATCTCTCTCAAATCTTGAGGAAGCCAATATAAATCCACTTTCCCAACCTCTGTCTAAAACTAACTCACTGGTGTTAGGTAACAGCAATACGGGATAAGGTCTATTTTTTTATTGCTGTTCCGAATTTTCTAAGTATTCTGAAATGTATGGGCATGATTAATTTAGGAACTAAACCTAAAATTGGAAAAAAAAAAAAAGCATTATAACAAGGGGTACTTACTGAGTATCTGTTTCTGTCAGTCAACTTTTGCAAATCAACTCTATTTAAAACTTGTAACCCTATAAGGCATTTTGCAGATAAAGAAATATAGGCCCACAGATGGGAGGCAGCTCCCTGGAGAGGCAGCAAATAGTGGAGCTGGAGTGTGAGCTCACCACTAATCAGCTCCAAAGCCTGTGGAGGACTGAGACCACCTGATCAGCACTCAGACAGAATTCTCCAGGTCCTCAAAACAAGAACCTTTATAAAGGTCTTAACAAACCTTAACAAAACAATGTTTGGGGTTTAGAAGAACACTTACCTGCTGTTCTGTTTGTTCTATTATCTCTCAAAATTTCATATTTTTCAAAGAAAAGTAATTAAATAACAAAAGGACACATATAAAGAGAATAAACAATCCTTACCCTGGGCGGAAGGACCAAGAGAGACTCACCTGCCATTTCAGTTTCAAAAAAGCCCACAAGTGACTGCATGAAGGACAGGATCCACCGGTCTGTGATGTTGGGGCTTTCTCTAACTGTGCTCTCATTGTAGAGGAATTCCATTTCTTCTTCCTATAGACAATTAATGAAATATTCACATGCATGGTAGAGAAGGGCCTAGAGAAAAATAAACTCTTAAACTCTCACTGCAATGGAAAGCAGCAGCAAAAAGACAAAAACAAAAATAAACCCAGATTGTTAACAGGCAATCTAAATTTCTGATATTCACCAACTTTCTCAAGATAAGCAGTAACTTGGACATTGATTCTCCAATTCACAATAATAATTATTATTTTTTGATATTGGGGATTGTACCCGGGGTGCTTGTTTTTACTGAGATAAATCTTCATTATTTTTTAAATTTTATTTTGAGACAGGATCTTGCTAAGTTGCTTAGTTTGGCCTAAAAAATGTGTTCCTCCTGGCTCAGCCTCCTGGGTTGCTGGGATTATGGGTGTGTGCCATGGTGCCTGGCAATAATTATGTTTTGTTTTGTTTTGTTTTTTGAGTGAAATGAACAGAATTTAGGAAAAAACTTCTTTGCACTAAAGAGCAATTCTGACTTGAAAGACATTTGAAATCTTATGTATGGTTTAGCTACTTTAAATCCAAGGAAGGAAGGTCAATAAAACTTTCTAGGATTGAATATAGGACTCTCTACGAATTGAAAGCTAGTACAGGAAGTAAGTTTTCATGCTTAGGCTCATCACCTTTCCCAGAGTACTCTATTCCTTCCTCCTTTTTGCTTTGCCCAAATCCTCCTTGATCCTAAAACCCCATTTCACCTGTCCCTGCTCCACAAACTGAATTCACTGCCCACTTTGGTTCAGGCAGGAGCTCTATGGGCTGGGAATGCAGTGATAATGTGATCTCCATCTCCGGGGGGTTAAGCACCTAATGGTGGGTGGAGTTTACACCTTATTACATCCAAAATGGGCATCCACTGTGGGCAGTGGTGACCCAACCTGCACGCATTCCTGAAACCAACACAGCAGAGGCTTGCAGAGTACTTAGCACAGAGCTACAAGCAGGAGGAGGAGAAAGAGATTACAAAGAAAGGAATTGTGGGAGTCTGCCTTTCTTAATTCCCAGGGAAAAATGTACCCTAGGAACCTTAGGTGAATATGTTGTGATTTCATATTTTCCTTTTCTTTCTTTTTTTCCCTATGGTACTAAGAACTGAACTCAAGGGTGCTCTACCAAGGAGCTACATTCCCAGCCTTTTATTATTTTTTGAGACGGCTCTTTTGAGGCTGGTCTCAAACTTGTGACCCCGTGACCCTCCTGCCTTAGCCTCCAGAGTCCCTGGGATTTTAGATGTGAGCCACCATGCCTGGGTTGCTGTGTCCTCATTAGGAGAACCAGCTGAGCTCTGTCCAGAGGCAACAGAAGTAAGGGACCTGTTTGTTGGCCTTCCAACCAGCTTCTGAGACTGCTCAAGAAGGAATAACATCACACTCATTTTTATTCTTATTTTTTTTTTTAAGAGGGAGAAAGAGTAAATTTTATTTTACTTTTTTTCATTTGGTTTTTGTTTTTCCTCCACTGACTTGTGTAGTGGTGTTAGGGATCAAACCCAGGTTCTTGTGCATGTGAGGCAAGCGCTCTACTGCTGAGCTACTTCTCAAGCCCACATTACGCTCATTTAATAGTAAATGACTAGCAGTTCTACTTGATAGGTGCTAGGGGAAGAAGATGAGCAATACTGTGGTTCTGACTCTAAACTGGTATACAGGGACTTAACGCTGGTGATGAACGTGATGGATCCTGACAATGGTCAGTTGGGACAGAGGAGGTGGCCCCAGAATAAGAGTTTCTTGGAATGGTTCTCTGGGTAAAAAGGTGACTATTTTAAAGGGCACATTCACATATATCATAACTGTTATTTTTTAATCTTAACAACCCCTCCAGAACAGCTGTCATTTTTTAATCTCAGTCCAATCAATGCCCAATGCCCAATGCCCACTCCCTCTCCAAGTGGCCTTCCCTGACCACCCTGGCCTTACCTCAAGGCTCTTCTGCCCTTCACCAACTCTTCACCCTAACACCACTGTCTTTTTCACCATCCCCTCCAATTCTATACCCCACTGGTTCCATGAGGTGAGGGGCATCTCACTAAACATGGTGTCCCACAGAGGACCCCAGATGCTTATTGTACCTTCTTGAATGGCCTCCCCATGGCTCACAGTGTTCCCAGCATCAGAGAGGAATACAAAGTGGCCTCGAGGTCCCATACAGAGCTCTGTCACATAGCTCAGCACACATGCAGCCTACTGTGGCCTGTACCTTGTGAAGCCTCAATACATTCTGGATGAAGAAGCGGTATGCGTTGTACCATGGGATCAGTACATCCTTGAGGACATCCCGCACACCCTCCTCTTTAAAGCGTAGGTTTTCTGCTCTTACCACAGGAGAATTAATCAGATATAATCTGGAAAAGAAAGAAAATTCACACAGAAAAGTTACATAGACAGGAAACCCAATATTACTAAGTGATATAACTGAGGCAAGATTAAAATCCACACTTTTATACAGAAGTGGGAAATTATGAACACTCCTTGAATGGTCAACTGAAGACTCACAAAGGCCTTACTCTGTGTGCAAGACCTAGCAAATCACAAAGGGGATACAAAATGTGGCACTGAACCAGTAATAAGAGGAAAGTTGGCCTCCTCTCTCCCATGGTCCCTGCCCGTACCCCACCATATGTGGACATAGGAGTTCAGAAACAGCAGCCTTCACAGAGCACAGAGTCTGACATTTGGGTGGCAGAGTATAAGAATGTTAATTACCCCATCTATAGAACAGCCCTCAGCGTAGTCACCTAGTCTAAATGGTCAATGCACCCAGGGCAAGTCTGACAAATAAATGAGTTGAGGGCAGACCCTCTCACTGCTCTAGGGCCTGACATGGGGATTCTGGATGAGACCTTTAGGTCCCTCTCAACTTGAATACCATGTGATTTCATGATGATGAACATTTCAAGCAGTGGCTCAAATTTCTCTAAAACTTATTCAATTAATTTTTTTGCTCTTATACAAATATATCTCAAATGGCTCCCTAAGTGCAAAAGTAAAATAAATGATAAAAGAATTCTAATACAAATAAGATAGGGAACCTAGAAAGAATACAAGTTATAGGCAACCTGCGACTAGCCCCAGGAAGACCCTGAATAGCTCATGAAATCCAAAACAGGTCCTTGTCCTGAAAAGAATCTCTAGGTTTAAAAATGTTTTTATTATTTAGAAAACTATTTCTAGTGCTTACGATATCAATGTAATTTTCCATATTGCAGAGATCCATGTTTAAAAGCATAATACGGGAGGGAGGGTGAATCAACTCAGAGGGAAACCTTCTACTTCCATGAGAAGTCCATTTAACACAGGGGCTTAATGGGGGAAACACGGAACCATGGGGAACCCAAGGGGGAAATCATGGAATGGCATCAGCCTTGGCTTGCTCTGTGATTATACATTTATTCTTGATTGTTTGATAATGATTCCCTCTCCTAATTGTAAGCCCATATTTAATGAATCAATCAATCAATCAATAAATAAATAAAAGAGGCCAAAGCCTAAAAATGTAACTCCACTGGTTGATAGAAAAATCCTGTTCTAAGAGGATTCAGTATTATATAGCTAACAGGAACTTTTATTTTAATTGGATAAAGTTCAGAGAAAAGAGAAATATTTGAATATTCAGGAAAATTCTGAAAAAAAAAAAAGATTAATGGCAAGAGAGAATTGGCCTATTAGATACTAAGACTAAAACAACTCTCATTTAAATATTGTAGAACTGATTCATGACTAGTTACACAAACAGGACAGTACTCAGGAAGAGATATAAGAATATATATATATTCATTCCATGGAGAAATAGGTGTTGTTATTCTTCTTCCTTTTTTTTTTTTTTTTTTTAAAGAGAGAGGGACAGTGAGAGTGAGAGAGAGAGAAAAAGAGAGAATCAATTTTATTTAGCTTTTCATGTGGCTTTTGTTGTTCTTACACTCCATTGTGTATGTGGTGCTGGAGTTTAAACCTGGGTCCTTGCACATGCTAGGCAGGTGCCATAATCACTGAATCACAGCTTCAGCACCTTCCAGCCCCTTCTTAGGAGTTCTGAGTAAGAGTAAGAACTAGTATAACACCTTGAAGGGCAAATTCAAAATAATGCCCAAATTAAAGACGTACATACTTTTGACTGGTAATCTGATTCTAGGAATATATCTTGATCCTATAAATGTGTACACAGGTATTTTCAGTGAATACCTTTTGTAGTGCTCATATTTTTACTGTATATGCATATTGTCTATGAATACACGATTAAAATATACATATAATAATAAAAAAAGCATAATATGAACCAAATCTGAGAACTCTAATTTTTTTCTAAGAGATGTTAACATAAAAACGACACACAAAGCACTGTTTTGTACCTGAGGGCATCAGCACCGTACTTATGGATGACTGAAACAGGATCAGGATAATTCTTTTTTCGTTTGCTCATTTTCTGACCATCACTTGTAAGAGAAAAAGTAGATGTCAAAGAAGTGAATACACAGCTGACTTTTACATATAATTATAGATTATCTGCAATTAGGAATACACAAATGCAAATGGGAGTAGTGACTAATTTAGATGAAAGCTAGTGTTAAGATATAATGTCAGGTTGTTTTGTTGCTATTCTGTAAACTCTTTTTGAATGCCATGGTAAGTCCATGGGGAACCATCAGACTAGACTGGAGCAGGAAGATATCTTGGCATTTATCTTAGAGAAATAAAAACTTATATTTGTTCACAACAGCGTTATTCATAAACACCAAACAGTGGAAACAGTGGTCATGGATACACTATATGTTAGGTGCTGTTCTCTTCCTCCTCATAACCATGTGAAGCAGGCTGTCTAAGACATACACATGCCTCTATTTCATTTATGTTTATTAATGAGTAGAGGTAACAGAAGCAAAGGAAAATCAAGACTGCCTATAACAGTAAAAAGTTGGAAATACTACTCAGTGGGAGGCAGAGCCCTGTATGGGGCCTGGTGTGGTTCTCACCAGCCCTGGTCCTGGCACTTGTGGTTTCTAGGAGCCCCAGAGAAAGCTTCCATGTAAGTCAAAAAGAAGTTAACAAAAATCCACATTTTAGGACTGAGTAAGTTTGAAACTAGAGTGGAAGAGAAAGAGGGCTAGAGATTGATTTTAATGTCCCTGTTCAAAGAGAAAACGGTGAGAACAAAGGATACAGGAATTGAAACAAGTTACTACACACAAGAGTGCACCTGCCTTGCCAGGACAAGCCCGTTCACAATCACGTTCTTGAAAGGTGGTTGCCCAAAGAGGGCTGTGGCTAGTACTAGTAGGGTGTAAAACCTGAAAAAACAAACAAATAAAAAATTAGCAATTCAGTAAGAACAGAAAAGGAATCCAACAAAGCACAGGAAAAAATATATTTACTCACAACTGAATTTCCACTTTTGATACAAAATACTTCCTGATAATCACATAAATCAATGATTCCTTTTTTTTAAATACACATTTTTTTAAAGAGAGAATCAAATTTTTATTTACTTTTTCATGTGGCTTTCAATGCTCCGATACTTTACTGTGTATGTGGCACTAGGGTTTGAATCTGTGTCTCTGTGTGCGCCAGGCAAATGCTGCAACCGTTGAACCACCACCCCAACCCCTAAATCAATGATTCTTCTTTTTTAAAAACAATGCATCTTTTATTTATTTATTTTAAAGACAGAGGGACAGTGAGAAAGACAGAGAAAGAGAGAAACAACTTTATTTAGTTTTTCATATGGCCTGCGTTGCTCCAACACTCAGCGTGTACATGGTGCTGGGGTACGAACCTGGGTCCTCATGCTTGCCAGGGAAGCGCCTAAACCTCTGAGCCATGGCGCCAGCCCTAAATCAATGATTCTTAATTCTGGTTACTCATCACAACCTTATAGGAAGGGTTGAAAAATAACAGATGCAGGGAACCTACCACAGATCAATCAAATTAGATACTGATTTGCAAAGCAAATAAAGGCCTCCAGTAATGTTCTGGTCCTCCCTCTGCTACCAGGACTCCCTTATAGGGAGCCAGCGTAACCAGCTACCAGCAGCACTGGGGTCCCTCAGGACCACCAGAAACACCTGGTGAAAATAAGAAATGTGTAGTATTCTGCATAAGATCATACAGGACAAATAATCTGTGGCAAAGGATGCAAAAAGCACTCACACACTGATCAAA
Source organism: Aplodontia rufa (assembly GCA_004027875.1). Taxonomy (NCBI): domain Eukaryota; kingdom Metazoa; phylum Chordata; class Mammalia; order Rodentia; family Aplodontiidae; genus Aplodontia; species Aplodontia rufa. The sequence continues at coordinate 38,000 of PVKS010009611.1, read as the reverse complement.
AGGTAGACTTCAGGAATCAAGAAAATGCCTCTATTCTTTCAGATGTTATGCATCTCATTTACGCATAGCTGCCTAGCTTGCTCCTTGGGAGAACTTTCACATCCCTGCCAATGCCTAGGGGTGATGCTCACATGCCACCCTGATCTACTCCTGCTATCTCAGGAGGGACGCTCTTCTATCACCCTGACCTAATCTGGCACTCTAGGAACATCAAGTAACTAATGAGAGCAGACCCCAATCCTAGTAAAAATACCTATCCAGACAACCCTTTCAGTTCCAAAACAGGTTCTGAGGACTCTTAGTACCCAGGAGGTAGCCCAGCCCGAGGGAAGGGGAAGGCATCAGTGTGTACACGGGATCCACACAGCTGCCAGATTTCACTACTCCTTAGAGAAACAAGCTCACTCCCTCACACATGAAATTTGCTTCTTGTAGCTGTTCTTATGGATAAATGAATCAGAATCTGAAAATAGCACATTGTAATATATTAAGGCTTGAATTCATTAACACAAACTGAAGAATCAGAAAATGACACCAAAAATTCCTTAAACACACTCCTGTAGAAACTTTATTAATGAAAGTATAATTAGCACATGGGCCAGCAAAGCCTATCCACAGAAAGAAGGCAACTCACTTTTTTCTAATTAAGAGGATGAGCACACTGCTTTAAACAGGGCACCAGACAAAACCCTACGCCCAAATCCTCCCCCTTTTGTATTTTTAAATTTGAATTTTCTTTCTTCCTTTTATTTCTTTCTTTCTTTTTCTTTTTTTTAAAAGAGAGAGGGACAGAGAATTTTAATTTAGTTTTCATTTGGCTTTTGACACTGCACACTTTTTTGTGTACATGGTGCTGGGGTACAATCCTGGGTCCTTATGCATGCCACGCAAGCGATGAACTGCTGAGCCCCTTGAACTTTCTTTAATGTTAATTTACAAGGCCAGACTCCAATTACCTCCCCATTATCTAGAATCCAACCTACTGTCTTGTAAATACTCATTAAACATTGAGTATGATTTGAATAAGTTAAGATCGCATACTCTTTTGTATAACTTAAACTTCCAATTTAACATATATATTCCAAAATGTTAGAGAAATAATTCAAATTCGAACACTATAGGTCTATTCCAGTGAGAGAATCCTACTTGAAAGACATTTTAGTTTCCATGGTGGGTGGAAAGGGCAGAAGGCAGGAACAGAGGCTGTGTTGTCTGCCATAATCCCAGCCAGCACCCAGAAATATGTGACAGGCACTCAATAAACGAATCAAAACACTTTCAGAAAAGAAGGAGCGTACCATCCTCTGGTTTGATCAATGCCTTCGGCAATGAAGTCTGCAGGAAAAGCATCTTCAAACTCCCTCTTGTTTTCAAATGGATAATGAACCTGGGCATACGGCATGCTGCCACTCTCAAACCAGCAGTCAAACACTTCAGATATGCGCCGCAATGATCCTTTCCCACAGCATGATGGAATGGTCAGGTGGTCAATGCTAATAAACAGAAAAGTTGCCACTTTTAATGTATGCACAACAGAACTTCCAGTTTAATTGCCAATAGGATACACAGAGCACTGATAAAGTAATAGTCATGTGTTGAACAACAATGCATTGACAACGATGGTCCTGTATGATTGAGGGAGTTAAAGAATTCCTATCCCTTAGTAACATATAATGGTCCTAATGTAAAGTGCAGTGCATTATCCAAGTGTTTGTGGTGACAGTGGTGTGTGAACAAACCTAGTGTGCTACAAGATGTAGAGAAGTATAGTGCATACAGTTAGGTTCAGTATGTAACACTTGATGATAAAAATGATTTACATGTTTTTTTTGCATTTACTATATTTTTTATCATTTTTATTTATTTATTTATTTATTTATTTTTTAAAGAGAGAGGGACAGTGAGAGAAACAGAGAAAGAGAGAAACAACTTTATTTAGTTTTCACATGGCCTTAGTTGCTCCAACACTTAGTTGTGTACGTGGTGCTGGGGTTTGAAGCCGGGTCCTCGTGCTTGCCAGGCAAGCACCGAAACCGCTGAGCCACCGCTCCAGCCCCTATCATTTTTATTTTATTTTTTGGTAATGGGGATTGAATCCAGGGGAACTCTACCACCGAGCTGCACATCCAAGTCACTTTTTATTTTGAGATAGGGTCTGGCTAAATTGCCTAGGTTAGCCATGAATTTGTGATCCTCCTGGCTCAGTCTCCTGAGTCACTGGGATTACAAGTGTGTGCCACCACACCTGGCCTTTTCATTGTTATTTTACAGTGTACTTCTACTTAAACAAAACAAAACAAAACAAACAAACAAACAAAAAAACCCATACTGAAGCCTGTAATCCCAGCTACTTGGGAGGCTGAGTCAGAAGAACTGAAAGGTAAGTCAGCTTGGGGAACTTAAAATGATCCTGTCACAAAAATAAAACTTAAAATCTGAGTTTGAGCAAGGACACTCTGGGTAGGTGTTCATACAATTAAAAATTGCTCAAGGATGCATTTCTCAGAACATACCCCATGGTTATACATTTACAAATAGAAAAGTCAGTCAAATGCAAAGGCTTTCAAAGAGCACCAGGCACTACGGTCACCTGATGTTTCAATCCAGGGAGGACATATTACCTTCATCCCATGTGAGTGATCATAGCAACTCACAAACTAGTGCTTGCCATATACTGCTTGGTAATTTGCTAGAGATCAAGTCTTAATAGGAAGTGACACGACTGATGTGAATCAATCATTGAGAAACTGACCTTTCTCTGTGGAGATCTGAGATCTTTGCTCCTGACAGTTCTTCAAGTTCTGCTACTGACCCAATGCAAACTACCTGTCAAAAATAAAGTTCAAAGAAAGAGCTCCTTAGAGCAAAAAAGAACATACTGAGTTAATTTACGTGGCATTCATGTTTACTCTGAGAGAACTCTGATTTTCCTTAAGAGCGTATTAACACATCAATCTGGGTAGGACAGTTATCACCAACATGGCTGACCGTTCACAAAAGTCCATACATTGCTCTTTGATACCTACCCTATACCACAGGGTTCCTACAGGTGGTTGAGATAGCCATCATCTCAACAGGTGTTTCTAGAGGGTTCAAGATGTGCAAATCTTTGCCGAAAACAAAGAGCATAAGTGAAATGCCTTAGACTATTTCTCTAAGATATCTAAGTTTCTTACTGGTACCTGAATCTGGCACTTTAATCTGGAATCTTCTCAAGAAAAATCTAGAACTTAGTGTTCTTGGACCAGATCAAAATAATCAGCCTAAATCACAAGATGTTAAGATTATATCTGGGAAAGGAGCTGAGAAATGGAGTTAGCTGGGACACTCAAAATTGGGGGAATCATATGACAGGGGCTGTACCTACAGGAACTGTTGTGGATTCCCACCCAGGAAGGGGGTTTCTGCTATTTACAGGCATCCATGGGCCTCTTTCTGTCCTTCCTGTCCAGTCCCCAAGAGTCTTCTGATTTAGTTACTTTGCAGTTGCCAGAATGCCACTGGCTCATCATTGCTGTAAAGCTCTCAGCAATGGACAGAAGGCCCTGTCATGGACATATGTCTGTGTATCTATACATACAAACACACACACAGAAATTTAGAAGTTAAAAGTGACAATGCAATGATAATTTTTTTCCAAGTTTTGTTTTTTCATTATCTACGTTAGCTTAACCCTAAGTTAATGCTATAATTTAATACACAGGGGAAAAGAAATCAGAGCAACACAAGAACAAAGCATTTAACGTGTGGATTTCCCTGAGAAAAATACAAATTATTTATTACTTTACACAGAAGAAAATAAAAAAAATTACGTCATGATTTTAGAAATGAATAAAGAAGAAAAAAAAAGGTGAAATAAGAAAGGGGTACAGAGAAAAAAAAACCCATTCTTTTATGTCACATTCACATGGCACAAACCAAAAGTGCTCAGCAAAAGTCAACAAAAGGGACACACAGTTCCATCTCACCTCCTCAAAGTCTTCACTGACCCACAGCGGGATGGGGGTACCCCAATATCTGTTTCTGGAAATAGCCCAGTCACGTGCATCTTTCAGCCAATTTCCAAACCGCTTTTCTCGCACAAACTCTGGAACCCTGCCATCAGCAGAGCAGACAATAATGTAAGAACATGAGTTAAGTAGAAATTGTAAATTATATTCACATAAGCCTTTGAGAACCAAATGCTCTGGAAACTCAGCTCACTGCTAGGAGCATGTGTCCTCAGTACTGGGAGTGAACTCATGTGTGCTCCACTTCTGTGCTAAATCTCCATAAATTGCGGAGACTGTTCTTGAACTTGAGATCCCAGTACTGAATGGACAGCACCAGCACGTGTAACAACCTGCACTACTGCTGACTGACCTAATGCACACACACTTCACGTACTCTCCTTCCACCTGGGGACCACCAGACCTCTGACCAGCCCCACCCAGACTCTAGCAGCATAGTTCCACCAAACTAGACTTTACATCATCTGACGACAGCAGCTTTACTAAAAATTATTAGTGTGGGCTCCCAGTGGGCTGGGCGGTTGGAAGTTTCTCTATGGCCCTCTAAGTCTCCCTCCTCTCTAGTCAACCCTGACCTTGCATTTTAGGCTCCAACAATGAGGCAAGTTCCTCAGCATATAGCTCTTCACCTGCCTCTGCCATTCATCCTTCCTTACCTTTGCCATCCTTCCACCTCCCAAAACTTACTGCTTTTGACTGGAAAAGAACTTCTAATCCCTTAAGGTTCAGTTTTACAGGAATTTTTCTAAGCACAAGGCTGAGTCAAGGTACTCCTAAGCTCTCAAATACCTTCTCTTGGGCACTGCATTCATTCTGCATTATACAGATTGGTTTACATGTGTGTAACACCTTGAGGCTATCTTACTCTATACTACTACCTTATACATTAGGGGAACTAATGAGCTTACTAGCTTTAAAAACAGAAAAGCTGCTTTTGGAGAAGTCAGGAATACTTTGCAAGAATGTATTAGACAGCTATAATTTACAACCATTTTTTTTTTTTTTTAACTGTCCTGAGATTTTCCCCATTCTCCCAAAATCAAACAGTTTTTCAGTCAGGTTAGGTCCTTGTGAAAAATAAGAGAGGTAAACTCTAAACTCCTAATGAAAAACATTCTTCTGAAATGCTGATTCATTTTGCAAACACAGGTTGAAACGGCATTACTTGGGCTGTCATCTGTAGATCAAATTTCAGCTGGGTGAGCAAAGTTTCTGTGCTGGGGGTTTGTCCTTAAAGACAAGTGCAGGAGACATCATCTAGTCCAGGAACTCAACAAGCACTAAAAATTGTTAAGTGTAAAATGGCTTTTGCAGATACACCCTAAAGTAAAGTTTATCCTGAAAATTATTACTTCAAGTTGACAGAGTGTACCCAGATTTTTTCCCCCCAAAGTCATACTCTGTAAAACATGAGTAGTCATTGCTCATTTCTATTGATTTTAAAAAAGAAAAATGCTTCTTTACATGCTATCATTAAGATATTACTCTTGTTGTATAGTAAATTATTTTGTGTTCCTTGACACACAGAATAGAGACAGTTATTATAATAAACAATAAAAAATGGTTATATGGGCTGAGCGGTGACTCAACGGTTGGAGCACCTGTCTGGTATGTGCGAGGACCCAGGTTCACACCTCAGCACCACATATACCACTAAGTGTCCAAGAAACAAACAAACAAACAAACAACAAAAAAAACAAAGGCCAGATGAAAAAAATAAACAAAACTGATTATTTTTGTCTCTCTCACTCTCTCCCTCTTTGAAAACAAAACAATAACAAAAAAAGATGGTTATAAAAATTACTTGGGAAAGTGTGAACTACATTCACTAAGTACATGAAGGGACAGTAAGAAGAAACCCATCACTGCTCACCAGTAACACAGGCTGTTGTTCTTCAGCAGCTGTTCCACCATGTGCTCCACTCGCACAAACCAGCTGGGCACTGCTTTGTAAATGAGTGGGGTGTCTGATCTGGGGGGCGGGCAGAGACACCAGTTAAGCTGGTCAGAGAGATACAGGCACACAGGGCAAGACTGACTTTCAGTTTGTTATTAATATCACTACTATCTATGTGGACTTCTCTTAACATTCAGGGGTGCTTTATCATTGAACTACATGCCCAGACCTTTTTATTTTTTAATTTTGAGACAGGGTCTCATAAAATTGCCTCAAAATTGAGATCCTCCTGTCTCTTATTATCAAGTTACTGGGATTACAGGGTGTGCCACTATGCCTGGCTAAAATTCATTTGTATTATAGATGCAAATATCTAAATCTTCAAAACTGGTCATCTCCCTCTAGGATACTAAGAAGGGCAAAATCCAATAGACCGAACAAGACTAGAACTGGATGCGGTGGTGCACACCTGTAATCCTTTGGGAGGCTGCAGCAGGAAAATTGCCAAGTTTGAGGTCAGTCTGGGCAACTCAGTGAGAAACCCTGTCTCAAAATAAAAAATAAAAAGGACTGGAGATGTAGCTCAGTGGTAAGGCACCCTTGGGCTAAATACCCAGTACCAAACAACAACAACAACAACAACAAAACAACAAAACAAAACAACCAATCCAAAAAAGACAAAAATCAAGGGCTGGAGCAGTAGTCCAGCAGTTACGATACTTGCCTGACATGCACGAACATGTGAGTTCAAACCCCAGCACCATGTACCCAGTGAAGTTTTGGAGCAGCGAAGGCTACATGAAAAACTAAATAAAACTTGATTTCTCTCTCTCTATTTGTCCCTCTCTCTTAAAAAAAAAAAAAAAAACCAAAGAAGACAAAAAATGAGTAGAAAAAGCAGAGTTCTACGGATAACAGTTGTCTAAAGTGTAATGTGAATGTCAGCACAGAGAGAAAGTGTGGGGACTGAATTTGAGGCCACTGAACATCAAGATTGATTTTTTTTTTTTTTTTTTAAAGAGAGGGACAGTGAGAGAGAGAGAAAGAGAGAAACATTTTTTTATTTAGTTTTTCATGTGGCTTTTGTTGCTCCAAGGCTTCGCTGTGTACAAGGTGCTGGGGTTTGAAACTGTGTACTCCCACATGCCAGGCAGGTGCCATAACCGCTGAGCCACTGCTGCAGCCCCTGCATATCAAGTCTTAATACCACATGGTATTTCTCAATAAATTCCACTATGAAATTTTAGAGATGTTTGGCATCCTAAAACAAACAAGCAAACAAACATGGCCACAACATAAAACAGTATGTTTGCTATATTTACACAATTCCTAAGGAAAGCGATGACTTATGCTTTCATAAAACTCTCCCAGATAGGCACAGTAGCACACTGTTGGTGGAATTGCAGACTGGTACAGCCCCTCTGGAAAGCAGTGTGGAGAATCCTTAAAAAACTAGGGATGAGCCCACCACATGATCCAGCTATTCCTCTCTTGGGTATTTTTCCAGGGGATTCAGAATCAGCACATTACAGTGACACACCAAAATCTATGTTCATAGCAGCTTAATTTACAATAGCAAAATTATGGAAACAACCCAGATGCCTCTCACTGGATGGATGGATCCAAAAACTGTGGTACATATATACCATGGAATTTTACACAGCAATTAGAAACAATGATATTGCAGCCTTTGAAGGTAAATGGATGGCTATGGAAGAAATTATGCTGAGTGAAATAAGCATAAACCAGAGACCCAAGGGTCAAATGTGTCCACTCATCTGTGGAGGCTGGAGCTAGACCCTGACCATTGAGAAAGGTGGTCAACTATCACGTATTAAACCCTGAAAAGGTGTAGGGACATACAATGTAAGGCATTCATAGAGATGTATTGGGAAGGAGAGGGGTGGGGAGGGACAAGGGTGGGTAATTGGCGGGGGGCTATAGGGGTTAAATCTAATTTTCAGAATGTAAATATATTGTTTCATTGGAAGCATGTTTGATTGCTCAACAAATAAATTTCTTAAAAAATGTTGCAAGCAAGTATATCTACTGACTAATACATATAAGTCAGGATTTTATAAGCAATTTGTGGATGATTTTTTTTCTACCAGTAGTTTTATTTTATCTGAAATTCATTTTTCTAGGTCTCCTTTTGGTAGTATCAATTTTTTTTTAATTTTTTAAAATTTTTTTCTTTTTATTTTTTAAAGAGAGAGGGACAGTGAGAAGGAGAGAGAAAGAGAGAATCAATTTTTATTTAGTTTTTCACGTGGCTTTCGTTGCTCAGACACTTCATCATGTACATGGTGCTGGGGTTCAAACTCATGTCCCTGCACATGTGAGGCCAGCACTGAAACCACCGAGCCACTGCTCCAGCCCCTGGTAGCAAGAACTTTGATGCACATCATCATTTACTTGAAGTACCAACAATTACTTATTATAAAGCATTGTGCTTGATTTCAAAATCTAGGATTGTATGCATTATTATTTGTCATGAATTGTTAACGTATATTTGGAGAGAATGGCCTACCAAAAAAATCACAGTAAAGAAAACTTTTATAGTTTAAAAAAAAAAACCTCCTAAAAATGAAATAAAAAAGGGCAGTTTCCAGACTGGAGTGGTGGTTCAGTGGTTATGGCACTTGCCTGGCATACACAAGGATGCAGGTTCGAACACCAGCACTGCAAACACAATGGAGTGTTGGAGCAATGAAAGCCACATGAAAAACTAAATAAAATTGATTCTCTCTTTCTCTCTCTCTCTCTGGGGGGGGGGGGGGGAGCCAGTTCCCAAACAGTAACTCTATAGGATACCCATGAGATGGACCCCATAAATATGAAGGTATGGGTACACACAAATACTCTAACCAAAATCCAAAGCTCCAGTTACAACATAGTCTTCACCTCTCACCTCCAGCAGAAAGGGTAGCTATGAGTGAAGGTGCTGGCAAGAAGAAGTCGGCCCTGTTCCTTTAAGGTCCTGATGATATTTTTATCTGCATCCTGTTAAGAAAATTAACACATTTAGTCATTAAAACATCCTGTCATACTCTGTGACAACATAATTATATTACTAAAACCTGACATTTTGTTAAAAATTAAAGGCATGAATAAAATGCCATTTATAATGAGTCTGCTTATTTTTAGCCAAGGTCCACAACATTTCTTTTATTTTTCTGTGGGGGTGGCGTGCACTGGGGATTGAACCCTGGGCCCCTTTCCCACTCATCCCTAATCCTTTTTATTTTGAGACAAGATCTTACTAAATTATACAGGTGGCCTCAAACTTCTTACCCTCCTATGCTGCAGGGATTACAGGTGTGCACCACTGCACCTGGCTCCACAACATTTAAGGCAGTAAAGTTTTCAATCAGAAACCATCACTCCACCAAGGTCACAAAGCTGCTATATGAGATAGAGTCTAGTTTTTCTGATTCCTATCCCTGAAACTAGAGCATGCGTCCTTTAAAGAAAGTGCAGCTGACAGTATCTGCCTTTCCTTAATTTTATGTGCTGAAACAAAACAAAATAAAAGCAATTTCCTAGATGAATTATAAGATATAAATGACAGTAATAATCAATGGCATTGATTTCCTTGCTTGGAGCGAAAGGAGGGGGACTGATTGATGAAATACATATGAGACCAACATCCTTCTGAGTCTTATGGACTACAGACCTTCACATACTGTCCTGTGAAATGTGTCACTTCTTCCGTGAAGCAGCCTGAAGCATCCACAGGACAAATAGGGACTGAGTCTTTCTGAATAATGTTGAAGTCCATGCAGACCCGGTAGTCATCCTGGTAAAAGGGAATGGGTGAACAAGGGAGGAAAGAATAAAACAGTCTAATAATGCAGGGAAGGAGGAAAATGACTAGAGAGCCACAAAAGAGTTCTGCAGTATTCTGATATAACATGTAATCAACTTTACCCTTTTGGCTCAGAGCGATGCTGCATGGAAAGGCACAGGGCGTGTACCAGGCATCATAGGTGCTTCCCCTGCACACAGCAGTGATTATCCCCACTTTACAGAGGAGGGGGTTGACACACAACTCAGCTGCCAAGAGGTAATATTAGGATTCAGATCCAAACAACCTGCTTCACAGCCTATGGTCTCCACCAATATGTGGTGCTGCCTAAATTTGAAATTGTAGATACTCTTAGGCTGAAACCAGAATCTGGTTTGACAAGCTAGAAAGTTGACATGCTTCTCCCTGGAACTGTGTTCATTTCTCACTTCAGTTCAGTTCCCTGGTGGTGGGATGTATGGGCAGGCAGGAAATGTCCAGAGCAGAGCAACGGGAACAACTGAGCGTGCTGTGAACAGCTTCAGCCATTGGGATAGCTAAGAGCAGTCAACTGAACGGAGGTGAAACAGGGTATGTTCAACACAATAATCCACTGTATTGCCTGGTCAAGTCCAGGTTGGTAGAAGGCCTCAAGTGCAAAGTTTTCCAAGTGGGGTTATACAGTTTATAGGGGCTGGAGCAGTGGCTCAATGTTACAGCGCTTGCCTGGCATGTGCAAGGACGTGAGTTTGAACCCCAGCACCACATACACAATGGCGTGTCGGAGCAATGAAAGTCACATGAAAAACTAAATAAAATTGGGGCTGGAGCGGTGGCTCAGTTGTTACGGCACTTGCCTGGCATGAGCAAGTACACGGGTTCAAACCCCAGCACCCACGTACACAACTAAGTGTTGAGCATCGAAAGTCATGTGAAAAAAACTCAATAAAATTGATTCTGTCTCTCTCACTGTCCCTCTCTCTTAAAAAAAAAACCATATATATATATATACACGCACACATATATACGTATATATAGCTCACAGAACTGATCACTTATAGCATTAATTAGCTTGGCATCCAGGACAGATATGAGGTCAAACTATAGTTAGTGTTAACTACCCACATTTAACAGGGACAATCTAATCTATGATTCAAAACCATGAAACTATTTTCTTTTTTTGGTGCTGAGACTCGGATACAAATAAAAATTATATTTTTATTACCTACTATCAGTGGAACACCATATCAGTTGACACCAAAATTATTGTGAACTGATATGTGACTAGTTCCTAAAGTTCTAATTAGTATTATCAAGTGTGTGGACATCAAGTATGAATTATTCTTAGGTATATTAAGGAACTGTTAAATTTTATTCCATATAAATAACAATGGCATGGTGACTACATTAAAAATAATCTTATGAGTCAGAGATGCACCTGGAATTATTACAGATGAGAGTCATGATGTTGAGAATTTGCTTCAAAACTTTCTAGCCAAAATAAAAATAGTAGAGGGGAGAAAATAGATAAAACAGGATTATAATTTTTTTTGTATGTTTGAAATTTGTGTAATAAAAATCCTTGTAGATATTAAGCATGAAAGTAAAATGACAAATGAAGACACCTGGTTTTCCTGCTTCTTAGAACAAGCTTATATTTCAAAGCTCTCTCTCCCTGACAAAATGACAAAGCCCAGAGGAGTAGGTAGGTGCCCAGTGGGTGCTACCCTTGCAGCTGTGACCCCAAGGGACTCTCACCCTTTCAGTATTAGGCACTGTGCTAAAACTCCAGATACATGATGCCATTTAACCATCCAGTTACCCCAATAGGTGATTACCACTATCTCATGCTACAGAGGAGACGAGAAAGTTCAGACAGGCTTAGCCAGCATCTTCCTATCAGTGGCAGGGCCATAATTTAAAATGAAAGTTGGCTTACTCTAAAGCACTGTATGTACCTTTAATCTCCAATGCTATTCAGTTTTTATCTTCATATGTAAATTACATTAAAAGGAAGATGCTGTTAGAAAATTTTTTATTCTGGTCAAAATGTAAAATTGAACACAGAATACAGTTTTGTGAGCAACGGACTGATTATTCCTTCAGATCTTAGTTCAACACAGCAGAGGAAATGGAAGGAGTCTTGATTTTGATGGTTCAGATGACTGCACCTAAGTGCATATCAAAACTTACAGAACTGTACATGCAAAAGACAGACATTTACTGCATGTAAATCATGATGAATGAATAGACATAGCAGGCACTGAGGACATTTGGAGATTAAACATCTGGTAACAGACCAGGATTTGAGCCATCATTTCCAGAAATTGGCTCATGATGAATGAAAACTGTGGATGCAAGTTTTACCTACCAGCTTGGGGGCAGTGAGACAGAAAAGAGACTGACCCAATGGTCCACAAAGGGGAGCTTGATGAGACACATGACTCAGCATCCCATGAAAAGCAGCCACTGACATTTATATCCAATAAGTAAGTTTGCAAGATTATGCTACTCACAGCACCGAAGTATGGGGCCTGATGTACAACCCCTGTGCCTTCTTCCTCCCTCACATAGTGGTCAGCAAGCACAGTGAAGGCGCCATTCTCTTTATACTGCAAAATAAAGGTTGGTAGGTATTAGGGATAAAACACTACTGCATCAATAATGGTAGAGCCTGAAAAAAAGAACCTTTGATATATAAAATTATTTTCAGAAACAGAAAAGACAGACTTATTCAAGCTGGGAAGAAATATGCTGATTAAACACCTCTTTGGACAGTGGCTCACCACTTACAAACGGTGTAATTATCTGAAGACTTGCAGATAGAAAGTTCCATTTCTCTGGCCACAAAACCATTATTTTCCCAAGCCCCACCCATGCCCCAGCATAAACTTAGCATTTAGTCTCATAAAACATGTTCCCTAAATAATTCACCTCCTGGTATATTTCCAATCACTGCATGTGCTTTGTCTCTTCTTTTCATTTCAACCCTGCTCAAGCTATTTAGTCACAGAAGGTAAATTTTGAAAGGAACAAGTAGGGGAATCAAGAGGTAGTAACTTCTACAGGTATCAAATCACTCTAAGACTTAGGGGAAAAGTGTTCAATTTGATTTTCTTGATAGCAACCATAATGTCAGATTAATATACATAATACTAGAAAATCTATTTTATACTTTGTTTTGGCCAAACTGGCCCTTTGTGGTCCTGCCTCTTTGCATTGGTAAAAAGTATTTTTACAAATGACTTTCACATTTAATTCCGAAGTCCTGTGATCAAGGTTTCAGTACTCCCATATTTCAGAAACATTCTGGCACTATTGATATTTCACAGATGAGCAAACTAAAAAAAAAAAAAAAAGATTAAACAGCTTGTCCAAATCACACCACCAAAAGTGATGAAACTTGGACCTGAAGCAAGGTCTTCTGGTTGCAAATGCAACGTTACTTTCAACTACAAGATAGCACTCTGCTTTGGAACTTAAAACCAAACCTGAAAAATAACCAGTAGTCTTTAATTACCACAACTCAAATTACCTTTAAATATTTTAGAAAGTATGGAACCATGGTACTAGAGGTGTTTTCAATAGTTTAAACATGGAGAGAGAGAATATGTATGTTCTTAGAAGCAGATGTACGTACACAAAGTGAGCCCAAGAGCATCTTGTGAGGTCTAATTATAGATGATATATTAGGTGATTTTTTTTCTTAAGTTGAATCATTTTGTAATACTTGTCTAAAATTCACTGTAGGTCTGAGATATTTCAGGAAGATTATTTAATAGGCTTTATTCAACTTAATTCAGTATGTACTGACTGCATGTTTTATACATAGACCTCTGACTTAAGCTGAAGTTCCTTTCTAGGGTGTCCATCTGTGCTTTTCCGAGAGGGCTCAGGTTCTCAAAAGGGTCTGTAACTCAGACAGGTGAATTACTGATTGGGGGTAAGAGGTCTTAGACAAATAAAATGTTAAGTCATACAAGAGAAGAACATAGGAAATTTTTCAAAGGGACAGACCAGCAGATACTTCTGATGATACTTTTTTCAGATGGCACCAGAAGAATGGATTGAACTTAAGCAGATGCAATGAAAGAAAAGTAGACATTTAAAATAGAACTTAACGAAAAAGGCAGATATGAGAAAGGAAAAGGACCAATTTGGGGATGTGGTTAAGGAAAGGGTCTGTGGCATAGCAAGCTAGAGAGCAGGAGGGTTCCTCCTGATGCTGGCAAATGACTAAAGGCTGGGGAGAGGAACATGATAAAGGTGCACAGAAATGTGAGGCAATCACATGCGAGGAGGAAGGACATTAAGCAAGCTTAGGGACAAAACAAATGAAAAGTGGGAAAATAATCAGGGTGGAAAAAACAGAGATGACTGATGCATTGTGGACAAGACCAAAATGACAGAGGTCACCAGCATCAACCAATCGCTCCCCATGCTGACTGTAAACAGCAAAGGTGTCAGCAAGTGTTTATTCTGGGCTGAGATGTAAGTATAGGTCCAGCTGATCTAATTTCACCATGTGTAATGCCAGGCCTCAGGTACTGCTCATTACCTAAGACCTTTCAATAAGGTGGGTCCCTAGTGTGCGACTAGAACTCTGGATTTTCCATTGTTAGAAAATGAATAACATACAAAATAGCTTTTTTTCTTAAGAAAAACTAAAATGCTAAATATAAGAGTTCTATTATGATGTCTAGATTTAAAACTTCCACCTAATTAAATTCCATCCTGATTATTTTTACAATGTTTTATTTTGAACACTACTGGCTCCGCTCCTTTGGTGACTAAAATCAGGGCTCCATCACTGTGCTATATCCCCAGCCTTCTAAGCAGTATCTCAAGTTTGTTAAAAACAACAACAACAAAAACTCTAAACCTTCCCTGGTAGACTATAAACAATTTTTTAAAAAAATGACAAGTATAAATCCAATCAAGCATAAAGTGATCCATTGTGTAATTTGAGAACATTATGTGTTTATTTATTTTTTAAATTTCTACATGAGGTGGACATCATGGTGTTGTCCGCCTCTAATTCCAGTGACTTGTGAGGTTAAGGCAAGAAGACTGCAAGTTTGAGGCCAATCTCAGCAACTCAGCAAGTCACTAAGTAACTTAGAGAGACCCTGTCTCAAAATAAAAAGGGATGTGGATGGATGTAGTTCTGTGGTAGAGTGCTCCTGTCTTCAATAGCCAGTACCAAACAAAATTAAACAAAACAAAACAACAACAACAAAACCCCCCGAACAAACCCACATTTTGTTTTTTTGGCCATGGCGAAGATTAAATCCAGGGTCTGTGCATGCCAACCGAATACTATACCATTGAGCTACATCCCAGACCTTCCCATGTGACTTTAATGATTAAAACAAGAAAACAACACAATTTAATTTTGTTAATACTAAATTGGACTTCAGATCCAAGCACACTCATATGAACAATACAACAATAAGAACTGAATCCACTCATCACCTTGCTCCAGTCAAAGAAACTGATGTAGAGAGTCCCCAGTATGGTGTTCCCTAAGCTTACCTTCACAAAATAGTCGAAAAGAGGCTTGTATTTCTTGCCTTTGAGAGAAACACCAGGAAATCTGGTAAAAGGAGAAAGGCGAAATTACCACTAAGTTAAAGAAATGACGCTGCAGCCACACCAAGTCACTATCCTCACCAGTTTCCTAATCCTTAGTCATAAAAACAGAACATGTGACCTGAACATAATCACTACTTAAAACTCGACTTTAAAAGTAGAATGGTGGATAATAACACTGTCTTTTTTAAAAACTAAAGTCAGACACAAATATACTCACGCATCAACTATCTGAATAATTACCTTTCAAGGACCTCATAGTCATTCTCTGTTTTATAAAGGGCTGATAATCTGGCTTCCATTAAAATGAGTAATTTCCCTCTGGCAACATCTGTGAAAATGAGAGAAAAGGTGGACCTCAGTAATGTTGAGACAGGCTGGCTCTGAAGACACGCATCAGCCATATTTCTTTGCTGAGGAGGTCTCATGCCACCAGTACCTAGAGTACTCAGGACTCAGACAGGAACACTGCAAAGAACACCACAGAACATTGCACACAGACATTAAAGGCATATATAAGCAGTTGGCAGTCATTGTTAAGTCTCACACATATTCATTTAAAGGAATTTAGTTTTAATTTTCTCCTTTTGAAGGTAATATATATTAAGTATTGAAAAATAATAACACATCACGTGGCTCACAAAGTAAAGCGTCCTATAATCTTACCCCTTTCTCAGGGGGCTGGAGCAGTGGCTCAGCAGTTATGGCACTTGCCTGGCAAGCCTGAGGATGTAGGTCCAAACACCAGGCACCACATACACAACTAAGTGTTGGAACAATGAAAAACTAAATAAAATTCATTCTCTCTCACTGTCCCTCTGTCTTTAAAAAACAAAAAACAAAAAACAAAAAAAAAAAACTCATTCAGGTGTCTCTCCATTCAGGTTTTTTATGCATGTACTAACAAAAGTATATGCAAACGTAAATTCTTTTTACTTTTTTAAACAATTATGAGGCAATACTCTATATGGTTTTACAAATTGTTTCCACTTAATATATATTAGCATATACTGATCTAATTTTTTTTTTTTTTTTTGCAGTGCTGGGGATTAAACCCAGGGCCTATGTATGCCAGGTAAGTGCTCTATCCCTGAGCTCTACCATGGCCCTCTTATTCTTTTCAATGGCTCCATTATATTGTACTTAGTGGAGGTACAACAGTTTTAAACAAATTGAGTAATAAATATTTAAATTCTTTAAACATCCCCTAGTCTGAACATTGAGGTAAATGCACATCTGACACTTACTAGAAGGATCTCTGGAGGATAATACCTGAGGAATAAAAAAGCTGGAACAAAGTTTATATAAGCATTGAAATATAAGACAATACATGACAAACCACCCTCCCAAAACCCAGGCCAGTTTAAACTCCTACTGTAAGGTATAACATGCTAGGATGTATCAGAGGTGTGTTACATATTCAGTTCAGTGTAAGAAAAAAGGGATATGGACCATTGCAAAGGTCTTTGCAATTCACTGAAAAACTGTTATAGATAATGCTGCCACTCCCCAGCTATATCCATAAGAACTTTGTTGTAAGTAGAGTCCACATTTTCCTGATAAAACTGACTGTAGTCTGTCAAGACAAGAGTGGATATGTAGGTGGACAGATACCTTTTGAAAGCTCAGTTAGATGGCACATAAGGCTGCCAAGCTCACTAGCCATAACAGGGAAATCGTGCAAATGGGGTATCACACTTGCCCCAGAGAAGTAGTTATAAACATGTGGCCAGGCTCCTGTGTGGACAATAGCTTTTGCCAAGAGGAATCACCGAGAATAACGTTTAGTTCTATCCACTGCCAGGGGAAGACCAAATACAGAACTCTCTTCTTTTTTTCTAACCTCCAGTTGTCTCCCTTTATTTTCCCCAAATTCTTCCTTTGCTAGGAAAAGACAGTGTGAACGTAGTTATACAAAACTTTTCATTCAGCTAAATAATCCACTTTTTGGATACAAATATCATATTTTGTTTATTCATTCATCTGCTAATAGACACATGGGCTGCCACCATCTTTTGGCTATTGTAAATAGTGCTACTATGAAAATGAGTATACCAGTATCTATTCAAGTTCCCGATTCTCGGTCCTTTTGGGTAAACATTCAAAAGTGAAATTATTCAGCCAGGTGGTGGTACACACCTGTCATCCTAGAGACCTGGGAGGTTGAGGTAGGAGGAACACTAGTTCTAGGTTAGCTTCAGCAGCTTAGGCCCTAAGAAATGTAGCAAGACCCTGTCTCAAAAAACAAAAACAAAACAAAAAGAAGGACTGGGTGTGCTCATTGGAAAAGCATCCCTGGATTCAATTCAATACCCAGTACCAAAAAAACAAAAAAAAAAACAAACAAAAAACAAAAAAAAAAACAAAAAAACCCCCAAAAACAACAACAACAAAACAGTGAAATTATCAGACCGTAGGATAATTCTAGGTTTAACATTTTGAAGAAATTCTATAAAGTGTTCCACAATAGTGGTACGAAAGCAGTTATGCAGTTTTTGTATTTTTTAAATCCATGATTGAACCCAGTCGTGTCCTACCGCTGAGCTATGCCTTTAGCCACACCCCCCTTTTTTTGTAAAGAGAGAGGGAAAGAGGGAGGGAAGGAAGAAAGAAACAGAGGAGAGGGAGGGAGGGAGGGAGGGAAACAATTTTATTTATTTTTCCATCTGGCTGTTGTTTCTCTTACAGTTAGTTGTGTACATGGTGCTGGGGTTCGAACCTGGGTCCTCTGCATGCCAGGCAGGCACTCCAATGGCTGAGCCACCGCGTTAGCCCCCCTTTTTTATTTTAAGACAGCATATTTCACTAAGTTGACCAGGCTGGCCTTGAACTTGCAATCCTCACATCACCCTTGCAAGTAGCTGGGATTACAGGTGTACACCAATGAGTCTAGCTGGCAGTGGGTTACCTCTTCTTCGTTTCCTTTCCCACCCTTATACACCCTCTGAATTTGAAGGTACAATTGTTCACAAAATACCAACTTCCCTGTTTCATATAAATTACCACAAAAGGACCTAATTGCGACTATGATCACTCTCTACAAGGGAAAATTTGAAAGGCATGAAGTCTCAAGTTCTGGTGCTGATTTCTAAAGGTGAACGTTATGTCATGTCTCTAAATCTTAGATTTGTCATCTGTAGTAAGGGCATGAAGTATAAAAGTACATTGCAAACTGAAAATTATAATAAGATCTTACTTTCTCCTTTTTCCTATTTCAGCACTATTTTAATTTTTGGATGTTACTTTTTAATCAGAAATGAATCAATCTTAGAGGCTATCTTTCTGATTAATTTTTTTGGGGGGATCCTGGGGATTGAACCCAGGAGTGCTTTACTACTGAGCTAAGCCCCCAGCCCTTTTCTTTCTTTCTTTTTCTTTACTTTTTTTTTTTAAATTTTAAGACAGGTCTTGCTAAGATATTTAGGGCCTTGCTAAGTTGCACAGGGTGGCCTCAATCTTGTGATCCTTCTGACTCTACCTCCTGAGCTTTGGAATTACAGGTGGATGCCACCATGCCTGACTAAATAAAATGTTTGTGGAAGAATTTTATTTTTTTTGAAAGGGCCAAGGACTGAACTCCCGTTTTGTGTGGCAAGCACTTTGCCAATGAGTTAAATCCTCAACTCCTTCTGCAAATTTCTTTTTTTTTACTTTAAAAAGAAATATAACTCTTTATACTTTCTCAAAATATAAAATTATCCATATTTGACACAGTAACCAGGCACATACTTACCTTTAATCTTCACATATTGCATATCTGGATTAACACAGAGGGCAAGATTACTAGGTAGAGTCCAGGGAGTGGTTGTCCAAGCAACTAAGGATATATTTTCATCCTCTTCCAAAGGGAAAGTTACAAATATTGAAGGATCTTGAACATCCTGAAACAAATTGAGATAAAGTTCTGTTTTACAAACCCAAAATAATAGACATGAAAGAAAAAGGAACTGACCCTAAAGAGGACTAAAATAAATGAATTTCCAGAAAAAAATGAGCGCTCAAAAAACCATTTACTGCTGGGTGCTATGGTGCACACCTGTAATCCCAGAAGGTTGAGGTAGGAAGATCATGAGTTAAAGACCAGCGTCAGCAACTTAGCAAGGACCCCGTCTCAAAAATGAAAACCAAACCAAACCAAAACCAAAACCAACCAAAAAAACATGTGGATATAGTTCAGAGCTAACATGGTGTCCTGGAGTTATATCCCAAACAACACTACCAAAATAAAACAAAACAACCATTTACCACATTTCTAAAAAGAAAATTCAAAGCAAAAAATTCCCTATAAATTTTCTTTTTTTGTTTTTTTCCAATATTAAGTGGGGTGTGGTGGCACACGCCTGTAATCCTAGCAGTTTGGGAGGCTGAGGCAGGAGTATTTCAAGTTCAAGGTCAGCCTCAGCAACTTAGGGAGGCCTGTCTCAAAACAAAAAATAAAAAGGGCTGGGGATGTGGCTCAGTGGTAAATTGTCCAACCAAAATTTTTTTCAATACTTAAAGTCTTAATAATTACCTTAAAAGTCACAAATATAAAATGTTTTAAGACATTTGGTGATGAAAAAAAGTCACATATGAAAGGGAATAACGAAATAGAGGCTTCACTTCTATAATGATCTACTTCATAATAAGCTTATGAAGAGTTAAGTCAACAAAAATAACTATTTTGGGACACAGTTATCTATCCCCTAAAATATCACAAAGATTTATACTGAAATATCATATACCTAAAACTGTAATAAACCAAAAGTAACTCAGTTTATTAAATAAAAGACTGTTTCCAACTCTAAGGCATTGTTTCAACATGAAAATTTAAAGGATTTAAAAACAAACACCTCGACTAGAAAAGATAATCCACTAACCAAAACCAAATGCAATCTAAGTAAATCATTTGAAAAAGGAGATTTATAAATAAATTCCAACTTATTCATCTATAAAGCACCATATAAACCTGAAATGAAAGGGAGAGAGAGAGGAACTGGTTAAGAAAAGGAAGGCTGGGGGCCATGAAATCAAGGCTTTCAAACAAGTCAAGATCTTTTAAAAACAGAGAATTAATCTTGCAGAAATGAAAACACTTCCTATAGATACACATGAAGACAATGAATGTTTCAGAAGACTCTGCCATTTACCATCTGTCTGGATGAGGTAAAGCAGTAAACTTTATAAGATCAGAATATCTGAACACCTCTATCACAACAACAGCTAGAGACTCCATTTCATCAGAGAATAGGTCATAGTACAATTCACCACCCCTTATTCAACTTTCTTTCCAACAGCTTTAACAAATGATGTTACCAGGTCCCAGATACTGCACAAAGTCACCCAAATTGGTAACCATTAATTGCGAGGAAGAAACTCTCAGGGCTAGATTTATTAACTGATGAGTACAAAAATATGGTCAGAACAAGCAAAATCTATTATATTAAGATGCCTCATAAATTCAATGTTAAAAAAAAAAAAACCCAAAAAACCCCTTTCATTTTAACCTTAAAAAAGCCTTCATATGGTGAATGGTAATATCTCCAGTCCTCAGTAATGACAAATGCCAGGACTGACATTTCACGACGGGGCTACCTAGGAACACTTAACCATGATGACAACCATTCGACCTCCACGTGCATGACTCAGCACTGAAAGGTGTCCCAGCATTCCACGTACCTTATAATTCTGGTGGGATTCAAAGTTGGAAAGTGGAGTGTTGCACGCGGTGGAGAAGGGCATGACTTTCACACCTCTATACACAAGGCCTTTGTCATAGAGTTGTTTGAAGACCCACCTGGCAAGTTAAGAGATGGAGTTCCATAATTACATAACTAAAAGTCTGCTTCCTGAAATGTAAACATGTATGACTTTTTCTATATAGTTTCTGTCTGCCAAAGAAGTTAAGAAAGAATGTCTCATTTGTGGACCAACTGGTAAATTACAACAGATCAGTGTAAGGCATTAAATAAACACTAAAAATGCTACTATCTAGTGACAGGGAAAGATGCTCATGACATAATGTGCGAAAATCATCTGACAGACCATATTGCACCATGAAGTACCAATGATATAAATCTGTACTTATCAACATACAAATTTACATTTTTTGAGATGTTTAAAAAATATATTTTATAGACATGGCCAATAATTATGGTTGACATTTCAGAGCCATTTGTTTTAATTTCCTGGTGTATTGTTTAAATTTTATTATAATATGCAGTTTAACAAAAGCAATTTAAAAAATAAAAACAACTGGGATTAGGATCAGTTACTTCTTTTTCATTTAATAAAAAACATACTTAAGTGCCTTTAAATGTGTTGTGCTAAGCTAAGTGTATCAGGACTCTACAGACATCACTGGCAGTAATGGTCACCCCAATATCTCCTCTCCCAACTTAATAACAGAATGCATTGTTGGGAACCTAGTTTAATTATGCTTCTTTTTTAAAAAAATTATATTCTAATTCCTACGTACCTGGCACAATAAATAAACTTCCATTTTTAAAATATTTATTTTTTTATTAGTTCGACATAGACTTACATATTGGAGGGACTTGTTGTTACATAGTCATGCATACATGGATACTGACACAGTGATAGTAAGCTGAGGTCAATCCTAGACCAGGATCTATCCCCGCTTCATCCATTCCCTGAGCTCATGTCTCTTCTGTAATTTCACCATACTTTAGTTTGAAATGAACATATACTTGTATAATAATTGTTGACATTTCTGAGGACCTCTGCTGTCTGTGGATAGGTAGGCTTCTAATGTTGTATTGATAATCTCCCTTATTCCTTCCTCTTCTCCCTTCTCCCCCCACCTTCCTAGGTATGGTTCAGCCCGCTTTTGTGGACTTTCAGCTATGGTGTAAATTCTCATTTAACACCACATTTTTATGAATAAAATGTGCTTTTTTTTTTTTTTAATCCCTGATCCTTTAAAGCTAAAAAAAGGTGACAATTTAAAATAAATTTCCAAATTTAAACAGTATAAATTATATCCTTTGGTGCCAGAATATTCACAGCAGAGTAGAGGGAGACTGTTAAATGTGATGAAATAATCATAATATTAGCTATGTAATCTCATGCAAGTCACAATTACTTGTCTTTACCTCAAATGGAGTCATACCCCTTTCAATAGGACCCTCTGGGTCCTATGGAAAATTCATGTGGAATTACTTTACAGAGTCAAAAGCACCAACTGAATCTGACTTATTACCATTATTAATGTTATTACCAAAGTATCTCAAAGTTTTAAAATTTAACATTTGCCTACATGCCTAATTTATATTTCAAGTTCTTAGGAATATTAACATTCTAATACCAAGAGGTATTTTTTTTTTCAGGGCTGAGGACCAAACTCAGGGCCTTGCATGTGCTAGGCAAGCACTCTGCCACTGAGCTAAATCCTGAACCCCACTATTTTTTCTTTTTTAATAAAGAGAGGACAGTGAGAGAGAGACAGAGACAGAGATAGAGACAGAGAGAATCAATCTTTATTGAGTTTTCCACATGGCTTTCATTGCTGTGACATTTAGTTGGGAACATGGGTGCTGGGGTTTGAATCCATATACTTGCGCATGGCGCTTGTAACACTCAAGCCACCACTCCAGCCCTCCAAGAAGTAAATTTTAAAAATGATTTTCCTCTTGTTTGAAACATGTTTTATGTAAATTAAGTAGGTTTTAGAGTTGTATTGATTGCAATGGAGTTAGCTACATTCTATTTTTAATTTAAACTAAAAAAATTTAAACATTCCAATTTGTAAAGCTTAAAAATTCAATTTCTTACACTAGCCACGTTTAGGTGCTCAACAGTCCTGATTTGGCACTTTTTTTTTTCCTTCAGGGGGCCGGACTGAACTCAGGGCCTTGTCTAGGCTTGGCTAGTGTTTTGCCATTGAATTAAATTCCCAACCTCTTGATTTGGCACTTCTTTTTGAGATGCTTAACCAAAACTTGGTTTTCAGATGCCCTAATTGTGGGAAATCCAGCTGCTCAGTGAACAGAAAGGCCCCTGTCCAAAATCTAGCATGCTGGAGAATCTGATTGGCTTCCTACTCTTGAGTTCGCAGCTGGAGATACATCTACATGGGCAGGTCAGAGTCAAAGGAGCTGAAGAACTGTCCCAAGGTGACTAGCTCCTAAAAGGCAAAGGACATTTGCCAAGCGTGTAGAAGAGACCTGGACTTAAAGAAATGTGAGCAGATAAGAAGGTAATAAAAGTCATAAGTAGCCACAAAACAATTCAAAGAAACTACTTTATAAAATAGCTTTGAAACTCACTTGTACTTTCATGTATAATTTAATAAAGGTAGGACTTCTTCAAGGCTGAATTAAGTACCTTGTGCATTTTACAACCATACTAATGGTGCCTGTTTGCTAGTAATGATCTCAGATTTTCATAGAAGGCCCAAGTTAAACCACCAATCATGATTTGGCCCTGGTACCACTGACTCATGATATTAAAAATAAAATTTCATTTGGAACCATTATAGAACAGCGATTTCATTACTTTTTTTAGCACTAAATTCAGGCAAACAATATCTTAGACTTCAATCTTAAAAAAAAAAAAAGGTTTTTCTTTGTTTTTGTAAAGAGAGAGAGGGAGAGATGAAAAGACAGAGAGAAAAAGAATCAATTTTTTATTAATTTTCCATATGGTCTTTGTTTCTCACTTAGTTGTGTATGTGGTGTTGGGGTTTGAACCCGGGTCCTTGCACATGCTAGGCAAGCTCTCCAACTGCTGAGACGCTGCTCCATGCCAAAACATGCTTTTTTTCCATGTGGGACCCAGGCAGCAGAGCTTTTACCTGTGAATCACCCCCATACCCAAAGGCTGTGAGGTGGTTTTTCTTGTTGTTGCTTGTTTTGTTTTTCAGGGGTATGAGACATTGAACCCAGAGGCACTTTACCACTGAGCCACATCCCCAACACTTTTTATTTTGATACAGAATCTCACTAAGTTGCTTAGGGCCTTGCTAAGTTGCTAAGCCTGGGCTTGAACCTGTGATCCTCCTGCCTTAGCTGGAGATTACAGGCGTGTTCCATCGCACCTGTTTTTTTTGTTTTTCCCCTTCTTTTTCCTGGAACCCAGGGCCTTGAAGACATTGTTCTAGCCCTGAAAAAAGATATTTCTGAAATGTGCTTTTTCCTAAATTTGGTCTAAGCTAATTTGGAAATAAAAACTAATACAAATTATAAATGTGAGGCTATTTACATTTTATTCTACTTAATGATGCAGAAATACTAATGTATTTATTACAAGTTGCTGTTCAACCCACTGGGGCTATTTTATACAACAGAATACATGCAAACCATGGTATGTTTCTCAAATCCAAAATGTTTTGAATTCAGAAATATTACCTGTTCCCAAAGACAAATAATTATGGATCTGAAAACTAATCAATTCATACTAGCACACCTTTCTACTGACCAATAAAAAACAGTATTCATCATATTTAGAATTTTAAATAAACCTACCAGACAGATTCCATGAATTGTGGATACAGAGTTTTGTAGTCATTGTCAAAGTCAATCCATCGGCCAAGTCTGGTAACAGTAGACTAAAAAGTATGGATATTAGAGCAGTATTATATAATAATATTTGTTTTTGTATACAATGTGTGTTATTTACTTTTATTGTCACCACATGATAATTTTGGGAAATTCAATAGTAAGTGGTTCAAATAAATTTATATTTCAAACAATATTCCATGTAAGGTTATGAACTACACTACACATATGTTATTTATAAGTATAAATATTCATTTATAAAAGTCTACCAAAATCACCAGAAGTACAATTGCTCCTAGTGAGTCATCAATGAACACTCAAATTAATAAAAAAAAGAATATTTGAAAAGAATCTTCCAATAAAGGAAAAACTGAAACTCTACAAGGAGACAATCAACAGACAACATCTTAAATGAACAAAGTTGTCATCATTACTGAGACATAGCAACAACATATGCCTCCTGACAGGACACACTGAGAAGGACATGACATATAACATCACCTTTGAAGCATTCTTGTCCACAACTCACAACCTAAATTAAGGTAGTGAGGAAACACTGAACCTTGGGGACATTCTATAAACTAACTAGACAGCACTCTTTGAAGGTGATATGGATGGGGTGTGGTGGTACATTTCTGTAATCTCTGCTACTCAGGAGACTGAAGCAGGAGGATTACTGAGTCTGAAACCAGCCTCAGCAACTTAGTGAGACTGTGTCTCACAATGAAAAATAAAAAAGGGCTAGGGATGTAGGACAGTGATAACCCTTCTCTGGGTTCAGTCCTTACTAATCCCCCAAAAGCAACAAGGTCATGAAAGACAAAGACTGAATGACTGAGGCTGGAGCTCAACGGTAGAGCATTTGCCCGACATGTGTGAGTACCCGGGTTTGATCCCTAGCCCCACATATACAAATAAGTGGAGGAAAATCTAAACCAGATATAAAAATAAAATTAATTCTCCTCTCTTTAAAAAAACGGAAAACAAACAAAACAAAGCAAAACAAAAGACTGAATGACTGCTCGATATTGAAAGAGACTGAGAAGACATGACAAACAAATGCAATGTGATCCTGTACTGGATCTTAGTTCAAAAATAAAAACTGGTGGAACAACTGATGAAAATTGAATACGATCTGCAGTACTTTACCAATGCTAATTTACTGCTTTTGAAATTGTATAATGGTTACTGAAGACATTAGCAATTAGGAAAGTGGATAATGGATTTAGGAAGAGTACTTCAAAACATATCTGCTTTTTTTAAAAAAATATGTCTGAAATTACACCAGTGGCTGAGTATGTAGCTCAGTGGTAGAGTGCATGTGTAGACTGTAAGAGGACCTGGGCTGGACCCCCAGCACCACCAAAAACAAACAAAAAAAAAAAAAAGAGAGAGAGAGAGAGAGAGAGAGATAGATGGTGGTCTTGGAGAGAGGCAAGAAAGGTTGGGAGAAAACTGAAGAACTTTAATTTCCAAGTTGAAGAAATCAGACTTTACAAGGCTTGTGAGCAGGGGAAGAGCATGAAGAATGGTGCTGTGGGAGAGAGATCACTGCAGCCTGAGTGGAAAGAACAGGAGAAAGACACTGATTAGGATGCTGTAATAGGACAGAGGATGAAGGTGAGGGAGAGGCTGGGACAAGGTTGCAGGAGTGAAATAAACAGACACTAAGAAGATGGACTTAACAGGATTTCGTGCCCAATGTGATGGTGGGGATTTGTTTTGAAAGGCTGTAAGAGTCATACCGTGGGCAGAAAGGGAATTCTGAAGACCAGCAAATTTGAGAGGTCCACATTAAGATGGAGAATATGGAAAAGACAAAAGTCAGACATGATTCTAAATTATAGACATGCAAATCTAATCTGAGAGAGAGGGAGGAAAGGGGGAAAGGATGTCCTGAAGTTCAGAAGAAAAAGAGGGCAGGAGCTTTGCAGCTATGGGAGCTCCATTACTAAGAAGCAGTAGGCAACATGGGAGTCAAATTAACGTAATAAGCATGGGCCCAAACTTAAAATATTTAAAAATATCTGAAATATTACAATGGGACATTCAAGTAAGCCTGTTTGCTAAAACAGCATGATTCCTGTCATAATCTGTGGGGTAGGCAGGAGATAAGAAGACCAACCAAGCACACAGAAATCAGAAAAGAGCGGGTTCAGTTTAAGCTAACAGGGGTAGGGGTAGAAGCCAAAGACCCTTTCTTAGGTACACACAGTGCGAAAAGGAGGATCAACCCCTTGGTGTCACAACCTCATGTGGCCTGCCATACTTTTGGGAATATATCATAAAACGCACAAAGACCATAAACCATTTCAGCTTCCATTTAAAAACTAAACTTTCTGTTCCTTCTACTGAAAATAGCCCAACATACCTTCCATTCAGCAGAATATCTCATCACAATTGTGCGGCACTGATTGTTATACTCTGCAATCCCCATTTTGGCCACATCCTCTGGTCCCTTGATTCCCAGTGTCTTATCAATTTCATATTCCTGAAAATTTGTAGGAAGACTGTTAATATCCCTGCCTTATGAAACAAATACAATTAAGCAACTCTAGAAAATAAAACAGCGTGGAAAAAAACCAACAGTTCCCAGAAGTCTCAAACATACCACAGGTAAGCCATGACAATCCCAACCAAATCTTCTGTCAACGTGGAACCCACTCTGGTGAGCATATCTTGTAACTATATCTTTAATTGTCCCTGCAAGTATATGTCCATAGTGGGGCAATCCAGTTGCAAAAGGAGGCCCATCGTAGAAGGTAAATCTAACAGAGGTATTAAAAATATATTAAGACATTTTAGAACTGACAGAAAAATTTATGATAACATTTTGCTACTATAGTGTTTAGGAAGAAGAGAAGTACCAAGATCAGGAAATTCAGACATAAGATATTTACTGCAGGAACAGCCTTCCGAAAGGCTAGTAGTTATGACAGAGTTGGAGAGGCTGCAATCTGATTATTCATTTGTCATCTTTTGGTCTCATGACACAAGACAAGTTATTTACCCCGATCCTGAGTTACCGGAAAATAGCAACAGACACCTATCTCAAAGCTTTCGAGCATAGAAGGCACAGTGATTAAAGGACTTTTTTTGGGTGAATGGAGATCAGAGGCAGAAAGTAGTATAATGCATTCTATACAGGACTTATATATTAAGTGCTAAGAGAGGGTGGAGATGCTAAGAAAAGAGGAAAGGAAGAGGGCATTACATTCATTCTATTTAGATGGCCTCTTAAAAAAAATGCAATCTACCTTAATACCTAAGAACTCAGCCATTCAACATTTACCTACTACTGAGTAAGCATTATGCAGAAAGCTGGTACACTATGGGATGCAAAGATGAATAAATATTTGTTTCAATGACATGACTACTTTTCTTTTTCTTTTTTTGATACCAAGGATTGAACCCAGGGGCACTTAACCACTGAGCCACATTCCCAGACCTTTGTTTTATTTATTTTTTATTTTGAGACAGAGTCTCACTAAGTTGCTGAGGCTGGCTTTGAACTTGTGATACTCCTGCCTCAGGCCCCTGAGCCGCTGGGATTACAGACATGCACCACTATGCCCAGCTGAAAATGACTACTCTTAAGAACTCCCCCTTTATGAAAGAAATTCACATACCTTGGCCTATGTTTTGACTGCTTTAAGCATTCCTGAAAACAATTGTATTCGGACCAGAATTGCAAAATTTTTTCTTCTTCAGCAGGAAAACTGATGTTTTCTGGAACTTGCTGAACCATTCTATTGCTGCAAAAGAAATCAAATTATTTTCAAAAGAGAATTCTAGGGGACTGGAGTGGCCGTTCAGTGGTTGGAGTGCTTGCCTGTCATGCACAAGGACCTGATTCAAACCCCAGCACCACATATACAACTAAGTGTCAGAGAAACAAAATAGCCAGATGAAAAAACTAAATAAAACTAATTCTTTCTCTCTCTTCCCCTCTCTCTTAAAAAATAAATAAATCCTTCCCTTAAAAAAAAAAAGGGGAGAGAAATCTACGAATACCAGGGTATCCTATTATTAAAATGGGTGAACATATTACTATCCTTACCACATGAAAAAATTATAGCTTTATTGAGGCAAAATTCACATACTATAAATTCACTTTTAAAGTGGACAATTCAGTGATTTTTAGTACATTCAGAAAGTTGTGTAATCATCATCTCCATCTAATTTTAGAACATTTTCAACACTCCTAAACCCCCATAACAAATTAGCAGTCACATTCTCTCCTTTGGCCCCTGGCAACCACTAATCTGGGTAACTCTAAATATTTACCTATATTGGGTGTTTCATAAATGGAAGCATTTCTAAGGCTCATCTATACGTGGCATATCATGTCTGGTTTCATTTTCTTAGCATGTTTTCAAGACATATTCAAGTTGTAACATGAATGTTCCACTGTATGAATACATGAAATTGTGTTCACTTATTAGTACACAAACTCTTGGGTTGTTTCCACTTCTTGTCATTGTGAATAATGTTGCTATGACGTTCAGCAACAACTTGTTCAGGTACAAGTTTGCAAGTGGGCATATACTTTCATTTTTCTCTAGGAGTAGAATTTCTGGGTCATATGTTGACTCTGTATTTAGCTTTTTGACAAACTGACAAAATGTTTTCCAAAGTGAGTACATTGGGTTGTAGGTGTGGCTGAGTGGTAGAGTGCTAGCCTAGCATGCACGAACCCTGGGTTCAGCACAACCTCAATACACACACACAAACCCAAATTGACCTCACCATTTTACATTCTCCCAGCAGAGAATGAAGAAGTTAACTTCTCCAAGTCTTCCCTAGTACTCGTTAATGTCTAATTTTGGAGTAGAGCTATCTTAGAGGGTATAAAATAGTATCTGATTGTGGTTTTCATTTGCATTTCCCTAATGACTAATGATGTTGAGCATCAATGCATGTATTTAGTGGCCTTTTATGTCCTCTTTGGATAAACATTTATTTCTCCTAAGACTATTCTTTAGTTGGGTTGTCTTTTATGGCTAAGTTTTAAGAATTCTTTATATATTCTGTATACAAGTCATTTATCAGATATATGATTGGTAAAAATTTCTCCTGTGAGTTGTCTTCATTTTCTTGATTGTATTACCTGAAACACAAAAATTTTTATCTGTTTTTTGTTGTTTGGTTGCTTGGATTCTGGGGTCTTATCTAATAAACCATAACCCAAACAAGGTTTAGTTCCTAGTGAAAGATGTCTGAAAGTATCTTTTTGAAAGTTTTGCTAATAACCTCAGATACCTGATCAATCTGTAACTTAACTATCAAGTGAGAATCCTCAAGCCCCTTCCCCCTCAAAGCCTATTTATTTAATTAAAATGCTATTAAAGCCAACGTCAGATTGTAAGGGCACAGGACTGCTAATAATGAGAGAACAATAGAGAAGATAGAAAACCTTGAGGACTCAAGAATCACAATAGGCTGGATTAATTCACTATTGAAAAAATGACCTCTATATTCCTCAACCAATTCTGCAAGCACTGAAAGCATCCTGGTCTAAGTATGACAATCAAACAGGCCACCAAAAAAGAATTTGGCAAATAGAGTCTTTCCTTTGTTGTTCTCATTAATTTTTCAGATGCAAGAGTACCTCCGAGTTTTATATAGGAAAAAAAAGACCCCCCCCAAAAAATTAAGAATTCACAATTACACAATATTAAATAGAAGTTGCAAGGTATTTTAGATCTTCAGCTCTTATTATGACTTCCAGCTTTTCAAGGACGTAAAGAAGTTTTGGTTTCTGCATGTACTGAAGGGTCCCAGTGGTTAAGTGGCTGCTTAATCTGAGGACAAAGGAAATTTATGGGATTGTACATGAAATTCTAACAATCTTTTAGATATTCACACATTCTTTTCTGTCACTTAGAATCTACTCCTACCATAGCCTGTGTTCATAGGAGCTTATTAAAGATGCAACTCATCAGCCTTAACCAGAAGCTAGGAGTTAGAACCTGCATTTTTTTTTTTTTTTAAAGAGAGAGAGAAAGAATCAATTTTATTTAATTTTTCATGCGGCCTTCATTGCTCCCAAACTTTGTTGTGTACATGGTACTGGGGTTTGAACTTGCCTACTTGAGCATGTCAAGCAAGTGCTATAACCCCTGGGCCACTGCTCCAGCACATCAAAATTTAAGCACTACCACTCTATTACTGTTCTAACAATTATTCAAGGTTATGTGTTTGAAGCTTTATTTTCTGAGAAAAGAAAATTTAAATTTTATGACGAGAGGTCTCATAGCTTTTACTGAATTTTCAAGGATGTTGCTGCTGACCCTAAAGATTTAGAATCACAGTGCTATTATGGCAAACACAAAGAGTCAGTGTAAAAACATAGACTATTTCAGAAGAAATACCAATGTACCAATGACCGGGCTATGGAAGCTGCTGAGGAGAAACAGCCCCCATGCATAAATCACAGGATTGCTCTGGCCCATTGTATCCACTGGAGAACCGTACCAGCACAACAGCTTCCAGCAACCACAGGGCAGAGGGGGTGGCGTGAAGAGCAGGTTAGCCTTGCCAGGTTGTACCCAGGGATACCATCTCTTCTTCCTCTTCTTATAATTAGGCCTTCCATTCTTCCCTACTCCGCAACTCCCTGCTTCAGATCACCTGGCTTCAACTTTCTGTTCAGCAACTTCTACACTATGTTTCCTTGAACTTAATTTGTTTTCATCTCCACATACCTTGGAAAAACATACTGAAACATTTTGTTTAAAATGTTACTTGCCAAAACGGATTTCTTTTTAAATTGTTTTTGTGGATCCACTGTTCTTCACCTTACCTAAGGATGGCATTTCTGAATCACCTGTATAATAGTATCAAAATGATCCCCACATCCAACTAATCACCAAGACATGTGGATTCTATCTGTAAGTCCACTTCTCAGGTTCCCTCTTTTTCATTCCCTGGACTTTCTACCGGTAAAGTAAGTCAGATTTAACCCCAAGGTGGGTCATCTCAAGTCTTTTCTCAGTTTAGTTATATTCTACTAACACATTCCACAGACTCCTTAGATAAATGTTAAAAATCTGCGTACAAAGATATTTACATGTGAAAGTTGATACCAAGATCAGTTCTTTCTTGTCAGAAAGTTATGAAGAGGGAAAGTTCATGCCTGCCTTAGTACTTTCTCAATGGCTTTCAAAAGGCTCAAAAAAGAGGGGTTGGGGACACTGGGTTCAATGCCTAGCATCCAACAAAATAAAGGCTCAGAAAGTACTTCTCATCCTACATGCATCCCATGTTTTGCATGCTTGGCACACACATTTAACATTCGTTATGACTGCAGTAGTAGTTCAGACAAGAAACTCTTGGTAGAACATCTGCTCAGGATATGGCACCTCCATTAGTGAGATAATACTAATTCCTGTTTAAGGTCTCCAAGATGAATGAACTCTGTATTCAAGAGCTTACATAAATTTTTCCCTTTTTGCCTTTAGAATATTCCTCTTGCATGGGTATATGCATGTCATAGCAATTATAGGCACATTCCAGGAAGCACTGGAATATTTGCTACTCCCAAATAAATACCATTATTCTTTGGAGAATCTCCCTGTTATTGTTATTTAGGTTGACACATGGAAGCACTGTTTCTATAGGCAAATAACTGAAAACAATTTAAATATTCAATCATGACTAAAGTAAACCATGCTACATCAATAAAAAGAATACCATCAGCCATTAAAAATAATGAACTGGTTGGTATATATAAAATGCAGTTGTTTATACTTGGGGCATAGCTCAGTGGTGGAGCACTAGCCTAGCATGTGCAAGGAAGGCCACCAGAGCACAACAAAACAAAACAAAACAAAACAAAACAGTTGTCTCTCAGTATCCCTGGGGTACTGGTTTCAGGACCCTCTGGGATACCAAAATCCACAAGTCTCTTATATAAAATGGCACAGTATTTGCCTATAAGTTATATGCATTCTTCCATATACCTTAAATAGTCTCCAGGTTACTTATATTACCTAATATGATTTAAATGCTATGTAAATAGTTTTCATACTGTATTAAGGAATAATGACCAACAACGAGTCTGTATATGTTTAGTACATGTGCAACCATCAAAGCCCTACCTACACAGCAGTCAGTGGTTGGCTGAATTTGCAGATGCAGAACCCGCGGATATGAAAGGCCAACTGTATACATATTACTTGTATATATTGAGAAAAAAACCAGCAAGTGTCAGATATACCAACTTATACTATATGGAGTATATCATTTTTGAAAGACATACTCATTTCACTACCTCATTAAAAAAAGCAACCACGGATTCATAAGGCTGGAAACTGTCACCTCCCACCTATTTCTCATACACACTCTAAGCTTCAGTGACAACAGTGACTCATCTCTTGAATGAACATGACTGGTATTTTCTAATCCTGCAGTACTCTAGATGTGATCCCGGGTCCATCTTCAAGACCCAAACCCATGGCAACTCTTACAAGCCGCCTCCTTCTCTCACCACCAAATCCCACTGACAAGATGTCTTTCTCCTGGGTGCTCCCAGCGAGGCGCGCACTAGGCTACTGCATTATCACATTGTGAGCAGAAGGAAGGGACAACGCGCATGCCCGCCTTGAGCCCCAGGCCCCCAGCGGTAAACGCACATTCGCTAAAAACCGGAACAAGAGGGAGCTGAGACTCCCAATCATGCCTTGAATTGTCCTTCTAATTACCTAGACTGAAGGTAAACTCACTCGCCTTATGAACTTGTTCCAGATGCCCTATCACCCGGAATTTTCAAGACCACAGTGTTCAAAGACCACTGGGGTCCCACGGTGCAGCTGCAGAACTTCCGCAGATCATAGAACTCGGCCCAACGAGTAAGACCAGGGTTCGTGCCTGGTTCTTAGTTTTGTGGCGCCCTTTTAGAACTTCTCCAATCTTCCTCTTTGGAAATAAATATACAAGCAACTAACTCACGGCAGACCCTGAAGAAAATGTTCTTTAGGAAAAAAATACATATATATACACACACCTATGGTCCTGGATTGTATAGTAAGCGTGGTGCTCGCCTCTGAGGGACCCCACCGGCAGGAGCTAGTGGAGGCGAGTGACCTAGCACATCACAAGGGTTTGGCTTACCTGGGGAGCCCCCTGGGCCCGCAAGCCTATAGGAGGGAGCCGGCGCCCAGACTGCGGCGCTCAGAGGTGATGCAACGCCCTGACAGCACGCGGACCAGCGATGAGGCGGTTCTGGCCAATCAGCACGCGCTATCTTTCACCCACCAATAACCCGAGTGTCGAATGGCTGCCTGGATCCCAGCCACGCCTACCGACCAGGACTTGTACCGCAGTGCGTGCTGGGACCGCGCTCCGCACGGGCAAGAGCTCAGAGGCTTGGACGCGGGGCATGGGTGTGTGTTGAGCGGGAAGCTGAAGGAGTTTGGCTTTAATTGTGTTCCCAATCCCCAGCTTTTGGGAGGAACGGGGGCCCTGACTCATCCTCTTTGTATTTTTTTTTTTTGGGTAAAGAGGGTGACAGTGAGAGAGAGAATTAATTTTGTTTAGTTTTTCACGTGGATTTGTTTGCTCCTACATTTCGTAGTGTACGTGGTGCTGCGGTTTGAACCCGCGTCCTTGCCCATGCGAGGCAGGCTGCGTAACTACTGGGCGACTTCTTCAGCCCCAATATCTGCGTTTCACTTCATGTAAATCACATCTAAAATTTATATCCTCACACTGAGACTTAAGGGCAGTGGCTCCCGTAAATACACCGTGGGGCCTGTGCAGTAATCCAGAGGCTGCTTTTCCCGTGGCAAATGGCAACAAACAGGGCAGAAGGGCCTGGCAACCATCTTTTGTTTTGACTGTACTTTGTTTAAATGTTTCCTGCAATGGAAACAATCATTTGCTTATTTATCATTATTGTGCATCTACCTGGCACCTAGTTATGCTGCTATGGTGATATAGATAGATGGTATAAGTGCTTGCCTAGCATGCAGGAGGCCCTAGATTCTTTGATTGCCAGTACGCAAAAAACATAAAAACAAAAGGATTCTGGAGGTGGCACCACAGCTTACGAAAGAAACTTTTTACCTTGACAAATTGAGAGTAATTGTGTATATAACTGCTTATTTTATCCACTGCAGACCCAGAAAAAAATGAACTGTTCCAGAATAGGTAAAAAGCATTTGCTTAGTGTTTTGTTTTTTTTTTTTTTAAAGAGAGGGACAGTGAGAGAATCAAATCTTAGTTTTTCATGTGGCTTTCGTTGCTGGAGTGCTTCCTTGTGTATATGGTGCCGGGGGTTTGAACCCGGGTTCTCAAGCATGCCAGGCAAGTACCATAACCGCCACACAGCTGCTGTAGCCCCTTGCTTAGTCAAGTTATAACTGAGAACGTTTTGATAGTTTAGCATTTATTCAACAATTACTATGGTCTAGGCCCTATTAACTGTCAAGAGTTAGAGTAAGCATTTTGTTTCCTCCACCAAAGGGGTTATTCAAACCACTTGATTGTATGTCATAGCTAAACATCTTTTTAAAATATAAGTATTTAGAATGTGCTCGAAGTTTTTGCATTTTTTAAGTTACCATCTTGTTCAGTTGACTTTTACCACCAGTCCAGAGAACAAACTGGAGCAAGACAGAGGACTCCATTCAGGGGAAAAAAATCCCAGCGGTAAGGTAGATAGACTAGTCAGATTTTTAAAAAACTGGAGTGAGAAACATTTTTTAAAGTCTATTGGAAGGTTTACCAGGAAGACTGAATAGAAAAATGTTAATCAGATGAAAAAAATTCCCAGGAAAAAATAACTATGGTCAACATACAATACTTGGATTAAAAACTTAGTTTTTCAGAGTAGGAAGCTAACAAGTAGTGTTTAAAACTGAAAAATTAAGGAATTAAGAGTATAAGCAAGTGTAAACATGGAGATAATCAGAGGAAACAAGATAAAATGATTAAAGGTGGTTTCATCTGGGGAGCAAGGAATTGGTGGGCAACCACTTGACATCACTTGCTTTGGAGATGGAGCATGTCTTAAAAATGGACACAAACTGGTTTTAACTCCTGTCCTGAGAAATAAGGCTCATGTGTTTTAACCTGTTGCATGCAGAGGAAGTGAGTGATCCACTTTCTGGGCCCTGGCCTTGGTAGAACTGAAAGTATCTGTATCTTCCCTTGCAGAACACTTGCTCCTGGATCCTAGTTGCCATATTTTAAGGAAGCTTATGGACAAGCACTGAGTAGGGAGTGGACAGGCCATCTGAGAAGTAGATCCTCTCTCCCTAGCTGAACCATCTCTCCATGTCACCATGTGGAACACAGATAAGCAGTCCCCAGTGAATCCTAACTAAATTACATTATTTGTGAACAAAGTTATTGGGATGGTTTGCTATGAAGCAATAGGTAAGATTAGGTATGCAAATTGCTTTAAGAGAAATGAAATATTTCAAGTATTTATCCTGCTGAAGCAGGAGGATTGCAAGTTTGAGGCCAGGCTTAGCAACTTAGACCTGTCTCAAAATAAAATTTAAAAGAGGGCTGGGGATACAGCTCAGTAGTTAAATGACACTGGGTTAAATCCCTAGTAACACACACACAGAGTACAAAATCTTATGAATCCAGAACTCTTCAATTTACTTAGTTTGTATCTTATTAAAAAAACATACATACTTAGCATCTACTATGTGCTGGACACAGATATAGGTAGTAGAATGGTTATAATGGTTAACAAACCCGATGAGATTCCAATCCTCATAGTTTGTACTTAAGCAAGATATAAATCCATAATACTAATTATATCTACCTGTCTGTCTCATGGTTCAATAACGACCCCTTAGAACTATCTGTGAAACACAATTTTGTACAGATTCATTTTGATAGAAGGTATATCTATCTTGAATCCTAGCTAGGCTTTGTATATTTAGTAAGATATTAAACCTGCTTCTAGACTTGGGGTCTAACTCTAGCTGATGACTAAAATCTGAGGATACCTAGTATTTTTCATAACGCTCTGGCCTATCTGGAATTCTGGGACAGATGGGCTTGTCTCCATATATTGCTCCCTAATTTCTCAAGGCCAAGGAACGACAGAAAAACTCGGTTTCTGGCTTCCTCTTCTGGTCCTCACAGAACTCTCATATGGTATTGGTCTGAAATATCCTGCATTCAGTTAGTTCTTCATCAGAACATTAAGTATAAAATGCAAGTATTGACATGCAACTTACCCAGTCAAGTGAAAAGTAAAAAATGGAGGTAGCTATAGTTGGTACAATCAGAAACAAATACTTCAGCAGTCTAGAATTCACATAAAGCCTAACTTTGGAAACACAAGCACATCGAATCATTTATTTGAAAAGGCTTCACGTAAACCTTGCATGAGAAAATGAATTTCAGTTACTGAGGATGGATGGCAAAAAGATTATACACAAGAAATAAATACTTTAGTGGATTAAGTTGAGCTTCATTTCTTGAAAATTCACTTTATTTATTTATTTTTTTTTTGAGACAAGATCTCGCTATGTTGCCAAGGCTGGTCTCAAACTCCCAGGTTCAAATGATTCTCCCAGCTTAGCCTCCCAAGTGCTGGGACTCCAGTCATGCGTCATCATCCAGCTCAGTTTAATTTTTTGAAGTAATTACCTAAGAAGAAATATAGAGGCATTCCATAGAAAAAGATGGCCACCAGAGAGATAATCCATTGGCTAGATTTTGATTATTCTTCCACTTTGAAACTTCTTCTTTGTTGAGTAAAACTGTTTTCTGAATCAATTTCCTTTAGTGATCTTCGTTCACATTTATTAACAAAACCAATCTTGATATTTATTATTTTGACTTCACTTTCCTTTTGGCTTCTTTATGTTTCTTCCGACAATCCTAGAAAAATCATAAAACCAGAAGCCTCTGTTAACAATAACACAAATTGTTCTCAAGGTGTTTAATAATAATTATACAGTAAAATTTAGCTTACTGCCACTGTCAGGGCTATGGAAATACATTTTGAAAGTGCTCACTGGAATGAACAGGATTATTCAAACTCTTGGCTATACATGTTTAGAGAACTATAATTCAGTCTTTAAAAACCTGATTTCTGGGGCTGGAGCGGTGGCTCAGTGGTTGCAGCGACTGCCTGGCATGTGCAGGTACATAGGTTCAAACCCCAGCACCCACATACATGGCTGTGTGTCAGCAACAAAAGCCATGTGAACAACTCAATGAAGATTGATTCTTTCTCTGTCTCT
>PVKS010009610.1:0-63361 GCA_004027875.1 Aplodontia rufa | reverse complement strand
GCTTTAGAGTATCCATCTCTTTGATTCTCTCCCAGAAATTGATGCACCCAAGGACCTTAAAGTTTCTGAAACAATGGACAACAGTGTCACCCTGGCCTGGAGAACACCACTTGCCAAGTTTGACCGCTACCGTCTCAACTACAGCCTCCCCACTGGCCAGCCTGCAGAGGTCCAGCTTCCAAGAGACACCACCTCCTATGTCCTGAGAGGCCTGGAACCAAGCCAGGAATACACCATCCTCCTAACAGCTGAGAAGGGCAGGCACAAGAGCAAGCCCGCACGCCTGACGGTGTCCACCAGTAAGTCCCCCGAGTCCCCGCCCAGCCTCTGTTGATACTGAGCTTCGCCAGCCCCTTCAGACAGGAAAAAGTGCTGCTTCCTGCACCCAAGAAGCCTCTCGATGGTGCCTTGACACAGCTGCTCACTGCTCTGTCCCAAGTATCAACGTTCCTCTCTCCACTTATTTCAGAAAGTCCCCTTGCTGGACAATAGCAGTTTTTAAACATTTCTTCCTAGGTGGACTTAGAGAGTCAGGGTTTGTGTTTATCTTGGTTTTTTGTTTGTCTGTTTGTTTTCTTTTCAAATTAGTTGTTTTACAGAATCCTTTGCTTTCCTTCTTTAACCCAACAGAAATTTACCTTGCTTTTCTTAAAGATGACCAAGATGTCAGTTATAATTTGGAGTTATTTTCTATGAAATGTTTTTATTCCAGGACTTTGCTTTCATCCAAGGTGACTACTGAAGAGTTCCAAATGGTCCTTTGAACCTCTCTCAGCACTGTGCTCATTTTCTCTTCTAAGTCATTCACAGGTTAACCTGGTCTATCTACGATGACAGCTGGGCCCGGGACTTCAGTATCCCTTCTGTCCCCTTCTTCCCGATCCTTAAACCTGATGCTATTTACTCAGTGGCTAAGTTGAAGAAAATCAGAAAATTATTCTTCCTTATATGACAACTAGCATATGCAGTTTTGGCCACTAAGTATTCAATTGGGTGTGAAAAAATGTCACTTCTTCAGGGCTTGACAAATAGTCATCATAAATGTTAATGAAATTAGTGAGCATGTATCAAGGACCACCTGCATGCCCAGCATTGTGCTGGTATTTGAGGAGCAGTAGGTCACACTGTCGCACAGCTATGTTGACCCACGTCTTCCTGGAGGAAGACTCAGTATCCAGAATGTTAGGCAGAGCTCCATCAGGAAATTGGGAGCAGGTAGTGAAGGAGCTGTTCCCCCACTGAGCCTCAGTAGCCAGAAAAGAGATCACAGTGGGAGTATTTGGCAATGCCTTGAAGCATCTTGGTCTTTTATAAATATTCTCAAATGAATATACAAGAACTTTCCAGTAACAGTCACTTAAGCTAGATGGAGGTTGTTTTCCTCTCTCGTGAAATGAATTTGGCACTGAGCAGTTTGGAGATAACATAGTAGTTTCAAATTGCAGGGACTCGAGCCTCCTCTGACTTTTCCACTCTTCTTAGTTCTTGACTCCCTCTCTCAATGTTGTCTTAATGTCACAACAAAGCTGCTGAAATACGGTCATCCCATCTGTGTCCTGGGCAGCATGACCAAGAGAGAGCCCAATCTCCCCAACAATCCTGCCTCCTAGATAAGTCTTTCTGGAAAGCTCACCAATCTCCAAAAGCCATTGGCCATTCCTAGCTCTAGGTGACAACAAGGTTGTCTCATGGCTGAAGATGTTGTACACATGACATCATGGCTATAAGGAGAAGAGAGAGATTGGGGAGATGAAGGATGTTCTCTGCCACAGAGTGCAGAGTGAGCCCAGATGGTGAGGTCTCTCGACTCTGCAGAGATTGCTTCCGCTCAGCTACGAGATGATTATGGAGGACACTCTGTGGGGACAGTGTCAGCAAGTGGGGAAAGGGGCCGAATTGAGTTGAAAAGAAATAATTCATAGCAGAGATCTGAATATCTCAGCTTGTTATAAGCTATCAAGGGATAAAAATGAATCCGAAGTGTAAGAAAGAAGAACTCTCTCTTTGTGCCTTCCTTCTCCTCTCCCCTCCAACTTTCTCCTGAGTTGGACAAATGCTGTGTCGCAGAGCGATGCCTTCCTAGCCTTGGGTCACAGCCATGTGCCCTGCATTCTGCAGTGGGGAAGCCCCAGGTTCAGCAGCTCAGCTGCTCTGCAGGGACCCACAGCTGGGACTGCCTTCATCTGAGCAGCCACGTTGGCATCCCGAAGCCTCAGCAGTTCCATTGCTCACGCCACACCTCCCTCATTCTCCTTCAAAGAAATCACAGTTTATATTCAAAGACATTCTTCATTTCAGGGAAAAAAACGTGAAAAGTCTTCTTCTTTTTATTGGCTCTTCCCCATTGCCTACCAAACATTTTCCCCTATGGTTTTGTCCACAGAACAATTTTATTTTATTAAAAGTAGAGTAGACGTGGCTTTCCTCTCTTGAGTTCTATTCTTCTTGCATTCACTAAGCCAATGAAATGCTATTGCCACAAACTGGCTACATTCTCCGGCCACTAGAACAAGAAGGGTAGATATGTGCTCCAAGGACCTCGGTGGCACCAGCAGAGCACTCTGCTCCCACCTCCATCTGCACACACTGTCCTGACCACCACGCTTCTCCACATGCCGTCCTCCCGTGTCTCAGTCAGCTCAGGCGTCAGCCCAATAGAGGACTTCTCTGACCATGAGGAACAGAAAGACATCCCTCCTGATCGGCCCTTCACACCGCCCCAGGGTCCCTGCCCACACTTTGCTGCCTCAGTCATAGCCAGTTTAGCATCTGTGACTGGCCTCCACCTCCCCTTTACCCACAGCACACCCCTGTGCCGCAACAGAGCAAAGCTGTCATGTGCACTTTGTGAGCACGGGGGACCCAGCTGCTCCAGAGTTGGCATTTCCAGAGAATCCTCTGGGGGTTTTGTTCCACCTCTGCAACACCAGTCAGTTTCTCCCCTAAGAATTCAGGGGAAGGAAAATAAATTCATTCCCCTGCAAAGCCCTTAATTCATCTTAATTGGAGGGAGGAGGAGGAGAAGGAGAAGAAGAGGAGGAGGAGGAGGAGGAAGAGGAAGAAGAGAAAGATGAAGAAAAAAGGACAAGGAAGAGGAAGAAGGAGGAGGAGGAATAAAAAAGAGGAAGAAGATAAAGAGGACAAAGGAAGAGGAGGAGGAGAGAGAGGAGGAAGAGGAAGAAGAGGAGGAGGAGGAGGAAAAGGAGGAACAGGCTAAAAGAAGAGGAGAGGAGGAAGAGGAAGCGGCGGAAGATGAAGAAAAAAGAGGAGGAATAAGGAGGAGGAATAAAAAGGAGGAAGAAGATGAGGGGGAGGAGGAAGAGGAGGAACAGGATATAGGAAGAGGAGTGGAGGAAGAGGAGGAGGAGGAAGAAAAAGGAGGAGGAGGAGGACGAGGAGGAGGAGGAAAGGAAGGAAGAGATAAAGAGTAGGAAGAAAGAAAGACACTCTGCCTGTTAGCACTGAGGAAAATCAGTGTGTGCCAGGCATTTCTCTCCCCTGCCCTGCGGCCTCCTCTCCTCTCCTCTGTCTTTCTGCATTTGTATGCTGATAAATCCAACTAAACTCAGATTAAGGTCAAGGCCATGGATGCTGTGAGCAGTAGGGGCATCAGGCAGAGATGACAGGTAGAAGCACAAAGATAAAGAAACATCTGTTCATAGCGACAGGGGACTTGACAGCAACACCCTCATCATTCAACATAAATTTTGGAGGAAGGAGAATGGAATTTTGCTTTTAACCGTGGTTGCAAGTACCAGAGATCATTCCACTCTGACTAGCCACCTCAATTGTCTCATGAAGCAAACTGAATTAAATGTCAAATATTTATCTTGCCAACAAGTATTTATTTCATACGTGCTCTGAGTCTGGCAGTGCTTTCCTGAAATGACACGCGCTGCCATGAGAACCCCAACTGTAAGAATGTAACTCATCCATTTTGGAGGGACATGTGGAAGCCACAGGAGGATGGAGGCAGGAACCCATGACACACCTCATCAAAGGGAACAAAGAGCTCAGAGAGGTCTTAGAAGAGGCCATGAATTCCCCAAGAAGAAAAGGAGCCAGGCAAGTGGAGAAAGAGCAACGTCATTCCCAAAGGGGGGAGCAGCATCTGAAAGGCTCCCAGGCACAAGAAGCCTCATATCCGTGCAGCACAACCCGTACAGCCCTGCTGCAAGACGGAGCTGGAGCACAGCAAGGTACAGGGCTGGAAATGTCATCAAGCACATCCTCAAAGGACTGTGAATATCATAAGGGACCTGGGTTTTGTCCTTGACAGACATAGAGACTTACCAAAATGTTGTAAGGCAGCCAAGGTTTTTCATTTCAATTATCACTCCAAGGAAGATTACTCTTTCAACTGTAGGAACAGCTGAGACAGGATGTGAGGATCATCGGCTAATAGCATTGGCACCATTTAACCTACATTTGGGGTCCTCAGCCTTAGATTCGACCATCGTATGGGAGAATCACTCTTTAGCTCATAAATGAGCAATAAAAGTGCATGTCTCATCAAGCCAACACTTGGTAATCACATCTCCAGCACAGTGGGAATCTAAAGATTGGAAGTTGACACAGCCAGGAATTCCTCAGGGCCCCTGCTCAACCCACCACCAGCATAGACACCGGCTTTCGAAACTCTGATTTCCCAGGCCCACAGACATTGTTCAGAGGGTAGATTCCAGCACACAGCTGTGAGAAAAAGACAAAGGCCTTTTCATCCAGAAATGCCAAGAAAGTCAGTGCGGAACTGTATAATGGAAACACTTGGCTTCTGGGGGCAGGAAGCCCACAAGCGTGTCATGAGCCATGGAAATGTCGACTCAGCACTAATGTCACGCCTCTTGATCCCTTGGCTATGACTGCTCTGCTTTCATTCATGCTATCCTCTCCTTTCCTAACTCCGCTTCCTCTCTCCTTCACTTATCTACTAATTGTATTTGTAAAAGTTGCACCTTTTACTTACGTGACTATCGTTTGTTTAGTGGAAGGTTCTGGGCAGGTTCCAACAGCATCCACGACTGATGCGGCCACACATGCCTCTTGAGTGAACCGTTTCCCTACCCAAAACAGCGGAGGAATAGCCAAACATCTTGGCAGACAATCATCCCCATGACTATTGCTATATACTGCCTGCCGTGGAATTATGTGACAGCTACTCTCTCAACCAGATGAACTGATGATGGAGGAGGTGGGGACCGTTGTGTGACAGCATCAGTGACATATACAAACGCTGATTCAGAGACGAGGTGACTTCATCAGGAAGAGACGTTTTCCAGCGTCTGTCTGCTCTTCTCTTTCTATCCATGTTTTCTATCCATAACATCTTAACACGTGATCTGTAATCACCTCCTCCCTCCATCAGTAGGGAACTCTCCCCACATCTTCTGTAACCTGGAATCTGAAATTTTTATGATGGGAAAAAATAATGTTGTACGACATAGAGATTAGGCCTAGATTAAGATTCCCAGAGAGGAAAGATAGTGCCTTAGTTCACACACAAATATAAATTTTTAATGTTGGATTAAATTCCTGACCATGGTTTTGCAAAGTGGAAGAAGCAAAAAAGAAAGAGAAAGCTAAGCAGGGGAGTTGAAGAGCTATAGTATCAGTTTGGATTTTGCTTACATTTGTTTTTCTCCTACATCTCTTTACGCATGGGATATTTGTGGGCAATATGTTCCTAGGTCCAGTCATGCTCAAATCCTAAGTTCAAGGCTATGGTCCTATCTGAAGCTGCCATTCTTGGTCTCAAAAGGGCCCTGGGTGTTTAAGGGTAGTTGATTCTTTTTCTTTCCCCAAATCTAAACACATCGCCTTGAGTTTGGGATCCTCTCCTTCTCATGGAGACTGTGTTTAGCTATTTAAAAACTGATATAGAGCCTTGGGCGTGAGTGCCAGGACATGAATTTGGGTTAAACGAGGCATCCATGGATCAGGTATTGTACATGTTTTCTGTACAGAGCCAGATGGTAAATAAATATTTTAGATTTTTCAAGCCAGACAATTGCTGTCACAACTGCTCCATTGTG
This sequence comes from Aplodontia rufa, assembly GCA_004027875.1. Classification (NCBI taxonomy): domain Eukaryota; kingdom Metazoa; phylum Chordata; class Mammalia; order Rodentia; family Aplodontiidae; genus Aplodontia; species Aplodontia rufa. The sequence continues at coordinate 57,329 of PVKS010009610.1, read as the reverse complement.
CTCTTGTCACCCCAAAGCAGCCATCATTCATGTTTAAGTTGAACAAGTGTGTCTTTGTTCCACTGGAACTCAAGTTTATAGCATTGAAACTTGAATTTCATGTGATTTTCATGCATCAGGAAATTTCATTCTTCTTTGGAATTTTTGTCAACCATTCAAAAATGTAAAAACTGATGTCACTTGCTAACTGCCACACAGGCAGCAGGCCAGATGTGGCCCTTGAACTCATGGTTTATATACCTATGTACTAAGTCAAAGTAAAATCAAAAAAAGAAAAAATTGAAAGGATTATAAGCCTTGCCGATACAAAATAATTAAGAATGTTCACCAGAATTTGGAAAAGTCTGAATTAAACAGATTCTAGAAAAGAAATGTTTTCCCTTCTGAAAGGATGTCCTTGGTTGAATTACACTAATGGTTTCAAGTTGAAAAGCTGCTTTTGTGAACATACAGGACTCGCTAGAAATCATCAAAGTGAGGAAGGCATAAATCGATACACTATTTATTCTTGTGAATGAATAAAGCCAGCTCCGATTCTCTTATTCAAAGGATCCTTTTCCAGAAAAAATCCATTCTGCCTAGGTCATGCAGGGGCTACTTTAACTCAGCCTTAAGGGGGCACATGATCCCCCTTGGGGCAGATTCAGTCACGTTAGCTTTTCCTGCCTTCCCACGTTAGAGAGATGAATAAAGATGGCGCATTCCAGTTTAATTGAGCTTAGGAAGCTCCGTTCCTCCCAGGGCCTCCGTCTTCTGTGTTTCTTTCTGTCCAATAAGGGACCACTTTTCAAAGGCTTGTCACCTTTCTCAGTTGTAGCCTTACTAGTACTGTGTTCATGACCAGAGTAAACCAACTGATTTGAACCTTAGAAACTGACACAGTTCCAATGTGAACGCCAGCAGACCTTCCAGGGGAGATGGGGCCGCACAAAAATCTAAGAGCAGAAAATTGCCTCGATTATGTCAAAGAACGGAGGGCTGGGCCAAGACCCAAGCCCAGCAAGGGCCATCCCCCTACGATGAGAGGTACTCTCCAGGATAATAATGAAGGCTAGAGCATCACTTTTATAGATGTGCAGTTTTCCAGGTCTGTAGGTCACAGATCAATAGGAAAATACATTTCCCAAGGACACGCAAGTGTGCATGAAGGCAAAGCAAGCATTGGATTGATTTTTCTGTTGGGCTTTTACTGGGGACAGCAGAGCTGGGAGATGCAGTGGACAGAGTTCTGCACCTGGACTCCCAGGACTTCACAGCATTGGCCATGGGCCTGACATTTCTGGTCATCGAAAGAAAAGAATTCTGAGGAATAGTTTAACTTACCCCCATCTCTGTCCGTTATTCAGAACAAGTCCCTGAACTGGAAAATCTCACGGTGACTGAGGTCGGCTGGAATGGCCTCAAACTCAACTGGATCACAGATGACCAGGCCTATGAGCACTTTGTGGTTCAGGTCCAGGAGGCCAACAAGGTGGAGGCCACTCAGAACCTCACGGTACCCGGCAGCCTCCGCACTGTGGACATCCCTGGCCTCGAATCCAACACCCCTTACAGAGTCTCCATCTATGGGGTGATCCAGGGCTATAGAACACCACTGCTCTCTGCAGAGGTCTCCACAGGTACTTCCTACATTTATACCTGCAGCTTCCATTTTTCCCAACAGGAAACTCCTCAAGGATAATCACACACAACTAGCTTTGGAATAGACTTGTTTTACCTTAAGTTATACTGATATGGAGCCTAATAATAGACAGACTGGCCATCACGTCACACAAGTCCAAGGCCACCTTAACCTTCTTCACTCCATGTGACCAACCCCTTTTGAAACTGTACAAAGCCTATCGTATGGGACTAACCATGTGGCCCCAGAGAAGGGAATATAAGGGAGTTAAAAACACTATGTGTAAGAGGGAAAAAGTTGCAAAGTGGTAAATTAATCCCCCATCCACTGATGTTCAGGTCAATTTTTTTTCTTTTCTTTTCTTTGTGGTACCAAGAATTAAACCCAGGAGTGCTTAACCACTGAGCCACATCCCCAGCCCAGTTTTTATTTTTTTATTTTGAGGCAGTGTCTCACTAAATTGCATAAGGCCTTACTAAGTTGCCAAGGCTGACCTTGAACCTGTGATCCTCCTCCCTCAGCCTCCTGAGCTGCTGGGATTACAGGCATCTGCCACTGCACCCAGCCTTGGTCAATTCTTTAATAAGAAAACAAATATTTTCCCATACCTCTCCCTCTGATATATTCCTAAAATTTAGAAAGTTGCATGATGCATGTTTATCTAAAGAAAATCACGTTAAGTGTTCTAAAGCCTATTCTGGTGTTCAAGATTCCCCGGATCTTAATATGTGATTTAAACCAGTTCTTTGTCCTTCTCCAGGAGAATCTCCCCAATTGGGAGAGGTCACGGTTGCCGAGGTGGGCTGGGATGCCCTCAAGCTCAACTGGACTGCTCCAGAAGGGGCCTATGAGCACTTTTTCATTCAGGTGCAGGAGGCTGACACGGCAGAGGCAGCCCAGAACCTCACAGTCCCAGGAGGACTGAGGTCTGCAGACCTGCCTGGGCTCAAGTCAGCCACCCTCTACACCATCACCATCCGTGGGGTCACTCGGGACTTCAGCACAGCCCCTCTCTCTGTTGAAGTCTTGACAGGTATTCTGGACTAATTCACTCATTCACTCCATTCTTTTAGTCTCTGCTCATGGGGAATCAAGGTCTAAACTGGATTTCGCAGCTACCACGTTGGGGAAATACCAGTGAATCATCCCTACTTCCCAAATGTCATATCCCTTATTTAGCCACGTTCTCCTTGTAGCCTGTTAGCCAATCCCATGGAAAATTCCACCTGTTCTTCCTTTGCAAAAGTGAGAGGTTGCTCTTTCCAAAGCCAGATGCAGCCATAATATCTAAGAAGTTGGAAAGCACAACTTGTAAGTGAAAAAAAAAAAAAATAGCTCTGAGCTCATGTTCGGAACACTCAAGGGCTCTCCAAACCTCTGTTTGCATGGCAAGATTGGAAGCTGTGAACAATTCCTAAAACCGCCTTTCATTCCCAAAGGTTGAACAGAAAAACCCTGGCTTTAGTGCCAACAATTAGAGTGTGCTCAAAACCGCTGTAAATCAAGCATCTGTAATGGACACTAACCAGACAACTTATCCCAGTCTCAGCCAAAATGCCATCTCACCTGGATCCCCACATGCGATTGCCTTTTTTAGTAACTCAGCAACTCTGTGTCCTTATGCAGAGGAGGTTCCAGATCTGGGAAACCTCACAGTGACCGAGGTTAGCTGGGATGCCCTCAGACTGGATTGGACCACACCAGATGGCACCTATGACCAGTTTATCATTCAGGTCCAAGAGGCTGGCAAGGTGGAAGAGGCTCACAATCTCACGGTTCCTGGCAGCCTACGCTCCGTGAAGATCCCAGGCCTCAGGGCTGGCACCCCTTACAAAGTCACCCTGCATGGCGAGCTCAGGGGCCACATCACTGAACCCCTTGCCGTGGAGGTCATCACAGGTATATGACCCCTTCCAGACCAGACAGGTCATGTGAGCCAGACTTTCACTCACATAGACAATTCCCCATGTGGCATGGTATCCACCCTCAATGTTGGCAGGCAGCATGAACCCATAACTCGGGAAAGCTTAGGCTGGAATTCCACCTTACTGGCTGAGCGTCCTTGGGCATATCACTTCCATCTCCGAGCCTCTTCTCATCCTCAAAGCAGAGATCATATCCCTGCTTCGAAGCACTGTTATGAGCATAAATGAGCTCGTGAATGAACATGCTAAACAAAGTGTTTGTCATGTGGTCAGCAATGAATAGCAGATAGTTAAATGTATCATAGAGCAGTGATCATAAAGAAAAACAGCACAGACAGCCGGGCTGTGGCCCAAGGATAAGGAAAGAACTTTCTAGAGAGACCTCATCACTACTGGCCTTTGAGTTACTTGCACCTGGCCTCTACTCAGATGGCTACAGAATCACCCTTGGAAATGATCTGGTCATCTTCAGATGAAATTATTCATGTCTGTCTCTTTATCAGATATTCAAGACAAGAACATTTCCAAAAAAGGACAGCACTTTTGAGTTCATTGTTTATTATTCAACTTGGGGAGAGAAAACAATTCATCTCAATTTGTCCCCAGAAAGCAGGATGCTCCATCTATCATGGAACACTGTCTGCTGTTCATGAGGTTTCTAGAAATAACTTCAAAAGGTGCTATGGGCAAACAGACCAAACCTGTAGTAACAGGGTTTTACTAAGTTCACGTACTATGTATTTAGCTAATGTCACACAAATTATCTAATTCAAATAAATTGCTTTTCTTGCTGTATGTGCCAAATAAACTTGGCCATGATTAAAAAAAAAACTACACAATTTCAAAAATAAGAAAGGTGATGTTATCATTTACCTAATTTGGCCAAGTTACTATCCTATGTTTCCTGGAATACTTTTAGACCAAGAAAGAGCCCAGAGGGCCTTTAAGAAATGTGTAATCTGGTACAGGATGCTGCAAACTTTCTGTTTTTAGCAGCAAAACTTCTTTAACAAATGAAGTCTCCCAGGGGAATCCCTCTCTACATACAGACAAAGAGCAGTTCTTAGAAATGGGGAGGAAGAGGGGGATGTCTGCATCTGTGTCCCCAGAGCTGTCCGTCCTGGGAAGTGCCAGATCTGTGTGGGACACAGGGTGATAGCAGACCCTGTAATAGGAAGAGTTTGCTCAGACTCTCCGCTGAATCCAGGGATACCTGAGAACCAGAATTCCCACTTTGGGGAGGAGGGCAGTGAGACCCCTGCAGATATTTTCCTCTATAACTTTTAATCCATGGCCAACTCAGCTTGAAAAGGGGCCAAGAGATTGCATTTAATCCTGAGAAGCAGGTCATATAGCAGTGAATTTTTTTTCTACATCTGAATTCAATCTTTTTTAACCAGCAATAATAACGCCATTAAATTTCCTTCCTACATCATAGAAAAATTATGTTCTGTACCACTGACTGAACAAAATAATCATTTTCAAGGTAGGCACAAGGAGCACCATTATAGTGTGACAAAGCCGCTCTTAGCTCAGCAACAGAAGCAGGTGGGAGGAGAGAACCTAGCCAAGATCTAGTGCATAACCTCTGAGCCCTGAAAGCTGAGGAGAGTCCAGAGGTAACACATCCTGCTTGTCCTCCTCTAACTCCAAGCAGGTCAGTGCCCCCAGTGACTGAGAAGTTCTAAGAAGGGACTCCTAGACAATGATGTATTGTTTAAGCTGCCGTTTGTCAGTCAGGTCAGGTAAGGTTGGTAAGTACTATTACGTAATCACCACACAAGTCAATAAAATGGTAGTCAGCTTCATTGATAGGTGAAGAGAGAGGGGCTCAGAGAGAAGCCAGGTGACATGCCCAAGATGTCGCAGCTGGCAAATAGCAGTGTTGGCATTCTAACCAAAGTCCCTCTACCTCCAAATCCTGCACCTTCAGCCATTCCCACCTACAGCCCTGCCTTTTCCCATGCCCTTTAGCAGCGGGCAACTCATGTGCAGAAGTTGCCCTGAAGGCTGTGCATCCGTGCAGACCCCTTTGCCGTCTCCAGGCTCAGCGATGCAGACGATCCCCTTTCTGACCATTTTCCACTCCTGCAGAAAGATGCAGCCAGAGTACCAAGTCGAAAGCCCAAGCACCCACAGACTAGGAATGACCCAAGCGGGAAACTCCCTTTCTCTCTTCTGGAGTCGGGCTGTGGGCCGTGTGGTTCCTCATTTTCCTTTTGCAGCACTGACAAATACCTCTCTGTCCTTCTTCAGAGGAGATCCCCCAGCTGGGAGACTTAGTCGTGACTGAGGTCAGCTGGAATGGCCTCAAACTCAACTGGACCACAGATGACCAGGTCTATGAGCACTTTGTCATTCAGGCGCAGGAGGTCAACAAGGTGGAGACTGCTCAGAACCTCACAGTGCCTGGCAGCCTCCGGGCTGTGGACATCCCTGGCCTCAAGGCCACCACCCCTTACAGAGTCTCCATCTATGGGGTGATCCGGGGCTATAGAACACCAGCGCTGTCTGCCGAGGTCACCACAGGTACCTGCTCCTCCACTGTCCGTGCTTTCTCCCAGAGGCCCCCTGCTCCCTCTCATGGAGCAGGGAGTCAGTTCCTGTCCATAGCTGGATTCACTCCATTAGTTGCTGCCCATGCATGCTCAGAGACCTCGCTGAGGGCTGCGCCTTTGTCTGGAAGCCAGTGCCATGGCTATGATGAACAGCACAGACATTGCCCTTTCCAGCCTCCAGCCCCTGCAGTCTCTCGCCCATGCTTTCCCGGGCCAGTCCTGCAACCACATCTTTGCATGATGGTGCTTCATCTCAGGAGTCAACCTGATGGTTTTAATTCCCATCTCTAGTGCTGGAGCATAACAGGAAGCCCATTCTTCCCCAAGCGTGAGCTCTGATGAGACTCTGATTACTTCTTGTAGAGTCTTTTGCTGCTTGAAAATGGTGCTTTACTATCTCCAGACCCTCAAGGGTATGGGTTCTGTGGCTCTTGCATTTAAGAAACGTTCCTTTAAAATGCACTGAACAGAATAAACGAACTGAATCAGCCTTCTCCAGGCAATTCCCTCAGATACTGAGTCATTGTTAGAACATCAAATTAGCAAACAGCTAGACCAAAATGAAAAAAAAAAATCTTGCAATTACGACTGGAGACCTTACTACAGAGAAAGCCATTCATTAGCAGAAGTACACTCAGCCGCATTTGGAGTAAGGAATGTCCCAGGCTACGAATGTGAACGAGCTGATATCCTTTTTGATCTTTGAATCAAGAGTGTCCCCTGAAGTGTTGGCTCTTAGACAGCAGACTCCCCCCATCTCTTCGCTCTGCTCCAGTCACCAAGCTTCAGTGTTTCTGGAGACTGCTAAAGCGAGCAGCCTTCCCCGCTCTCCACCGTTTTCCATGTGCCCCAATTGGTCTGAAGCTCAGAGGAGGCTGCCCTGCTTTCCTTAGCGACCAGCTGCCTCCCTTTTTATATAATTATTGCAACCAAACTTTCATGGCAAGCCTGTGCATCCTCGTTGATTTGAAAGCATAGATCTGCAATTTAGCCTTGGTCATTCCAGTAACTCTCAGTGCATGGACAATGACCCTGAAATGCCTAGAAACTGTGATGCAGGCTGCCATGAATTTCCCCAGGGCTCTTTAACCTGACATCCACAAATCATCTGTTCCCAGAAGGCAGAGAAATCACTCTCCGCTCAGATCTTTTCCGCAGATCATGTGGTTTAGATGCTGTTAGCGTTTTTATGTGTGTGTATGTGTGTTGCTTTGTAATGATAGTGACATTCTTACCTCTGAGGAGTGGCCTCTGGGGAAGAAAGGCCATAATTCCATCCAATCTGTGTTTCAACAGATCGGTTGGGCTGCTCTCAAATACCAGGAGTCTCCTTCATTGCTAAACAGACATCAGCACATTTGCAAACCCTGCTCCTGCCTGCCCTATGCATGTTTATTCCTATTGCTTGGGAAAGCACTGGCAGGACCATCTCTAAGACAAAACATTATTTCTTGGCTCAAAGGAGTTGTCTAAACTGCCTTGTGTTGGCTTAGCACTGTTGGTTGGCAGTGCTCATCTTCTTGGCCCACGCAGCAGTGATTAAGAGAGGGGACCAGCTATTTTAACAGAATATGAGAACAGCTGGCTGGCCTTTATCTGAAGTCATGAAAAAAAACAAAACTAAGAATTCCACTGAGAAATTTGCAAAGCCCTTCAAGTCACAAAATCAGATGCCTCCAGGTGCCACTGCGGGAGGCTAATGTGTCAGAATTATTTAGCCCTCATTTGAATAGATGGGAACACCCTCAAAGCAAAACATAGGACCCCTGGGGACTCTTCCAAGTCATCTTGGTCTCCTGAGTGCAGTTCAAGAGATGGCGCTGCCAGCACTCCTGTCCTTGGACCCGTGGCCACCAGTCCTTGGGCAGGGCTTCTGGAGACAGGGGTGGCTAACATGCTTTCCCGCTGAGCTCATCCAGGAGGTCTGCTCTCTTGAAGGATCTCGCAGGGCTGATCACACGTGGCAAGTGCAGGAAGCCTAATCTCCACACCTTTCTTCTTTAACTCTTCTTTTCACAATGTCCTTTTCTCTCTCGTTGGCACTGATTGGTCCCATCGCTACATTTCACCATAACCCTGAACTGCAGAATCTTTCTCCCCCACCATGGTTTATTAACAACCTCAATCTTAAAACGCAGCAGAATAATTAACTCAAATTTATTTGTTTCTTCTCTCCTGCCCCTATATTTTTTTCAGCTAAAGAACCTGACATTGGAAACTTAAATGTTTCTGACATAACTCCTCAGAGCTTCAATCTGTCCTGGACAGCTACTGACGGGGCCTTCGGGACTTTTACCATTGAAATAATTGATTCCACTAGGTTGCTGCAGATAGCGGAATATAACATATCTGGTGCTGAACGAACTGCCCACATCCCAGGGCTCCCCTCTAGTACTGATTTCATTGTCTACCTCTCTGGACTTGCTCCCAGCACCCGGACCAAAACCATCAGCACCACAGCCTCCACAGGTACAGCGCATCCTCTGGGTCCTAACACCCTCTGTCCACAGGCTTCTCTGCTGGAGGCAGCCACCTTTGCTCGCCCATCGGAGCACATGCCAGTGTGCCAGTTCTTCTGTGATGCTAGGCTGGAGTGCCATTTCACATAGCTCTCTTCCCACAGCAGCCCAAAAGGTGCATTGCCGTAAAGCCATGAGCCTGACCACCCTTGATTCGGACATTTCCAGCGCACAATGTAATTTGGTCCAAATTTCCATACAGTGCCTGGAGAAAAGAATTTTCTCCTTTGGTAACAAAAAAAAAAAAAAAAAAAACTATGATAAGAGTTGTTCTATGCTTGGAAAGATGTCTACATAAGTCAAAGCATTCTTAAAAACTGGATTTTTGTGTTGTCCATCTTCTTAGAGTCTTAAAACTTCTCTTGCCCACATGTCCCAGTGAGTTAAGGATACTGTTGATAATTCTTTGTTTTAAATTGGGAAAATAGAAAGCAAAGATTACTCGTCAGATCAGTTTGGGAGGTAGCCACACCATCCGTATTACCCCAATTTCAATACCACCTCCAAGAGAAAAACAGTCAGATCATGCTTTCTTGCCCCTAAAACAGTCGATGGTACATGGAAAAAATAAAAGTAGAATAGCCATGTTCAGACAAGGAGCTTAGTTTAATAAGGAGGAAGCTGGGGGGTGGAGTGGTGGCTGGGCAGTTACGGCACTTGCCTGGCATGTGCAAGGACACAGGTTCAAACCCCACCACCACGTACACAACGAAGTGTCAGAGCAATGAAAGCCACGTGCAAACTAAATAAAAATTGATTTTCTCTCTCTCTCACTCTCCCTCTGAGCTTTAAAAAAAGAGGAGGTAGCTTCTATCACTTTGAATTTGTGGTATCTGTGGCATGTATGTGCTATGTCAGATGTTATTTTGTTCTTCTGCCATGTGAGTTTAGGAAGGGGAGCTTTATCCATTCAGAATAGTGTTTTTAGCACGTTTAGACAATGCCTTCTCTTAGTAGGTAAGCTAACACAATCACAAACCAAAAACAGAAAAGATAGTTATGGAACATTGGAAATTGTTTCCTTATAGCTCATAAAGTAAGGGTTCGTTTTCTGGGGACTCCAAGAAAAGGACTGGCCCTGTAGCATCGATATTACCCATCACTTAGTTCACCCATGGTCAAAAGGGAGTTGTCCTCATTCTCTATGAGAGTAGAAATTTTTTTCAGGGTGGCCCTTAGAAAAGTCAGGGAGCTGCACTATCTAATTCTCAGCTCAGTCAGATTAAAGTCTAACAAATCCTAGGGGAGAAAATTAGTCAACCATGTATATTTGGTTCAAATTGGTTTGAACACAACAAGCTGCTTTACTGGAAGGTAAAATCTAAAATGTTATGGATTTAGTCTCATGTGTTTTGATTTTGAATTACCATGATGTTTTAAATTGATTCGCTCTTCTACTTTTTTCTTCTTGCTTTAGTAGCTGAACCTCTCCTTAGCCATCTCACTGTCTCAAATGTGACCTGGGGCAGTGTGTCCATCTCATGGAAAGCCCAGGAGCCAGCTTTTGATAGCTTTCTTGTAGAAGTTAGTAATTCTGACCACCCCCAGGAGACGGTGGTGCTCTCTGTGCCTGGGGCATCCCGCAGCTCTGTGATCACCAACCTCAAAGCTTCTTCTAATTACACAGCCCACCTTCACGGGCTGATTGGCGGGCAGCGAGCTCAGACCCTGATGGTCCAAACAACCACAGGTATTTCCCATTGTGGGTTCTTCACTTTTCACTGAACTTCCTCTGAACTGCATCCTGAAGATCAACCCATTTCTCATCCTCCCAGTTCCACTAGATCCTTTTCAAATTTGATATCAACCAAGTTGGGGTTTGAAAGCTTTAAAATAATTCTCACCCCAAAGTAAGGAACTTCAGCATCCAACCTCTTTTTCCTAAATATCCACTCCCATCTGGAGTCTCTCTGTTTGTTTGTATAAAGTTAACATGATTTGCTGTGTTTGAATTGCTAAACAGTCCTTCCATCTTAAATAATCCTTTCCACTGCCACCCATTATCATCTACCTGTGGTCTTTCTAATCAAAGTTTGCTTGTGTCACAAAGAAATGTCATGCATGTCATATTTGACTCCTTGATCAGAATGATCTTTGTCAAGCAGAATTGTAAATAATGGTACCACTAGCATGCTGAGAAGAGAGCCTAAATTACCATCAAAGAACCACATGAGAGGACCTTGTTCTTGAGCTTCTTATTTGCCTGGATTCCCAACAGACTGCTCTTTTTGGCATTTATTCTGTCAAGCATGTGCTATCACCTACTGATAGCTGTTCCAAAGCGTTGGAATCTTCTTTCCATCCATCGTCTTGTCTGAATGTTGCTGCATGTGGTGGATGTTCCGTGCATTCCGTTTTTGAACATGTCTATCTTTTCCTGAAAGCAGACAGCATGTCGAGGATTTATTTCAAAGACTTAGAAATGGTGGGAGAAAATTTCTCTTGCTTGCATGGAACACTGATCACACCCTAACTAGCATTGTGTCTTGAGTCTCACAATGGAGCTTGGTTGTACCCTTGGGGGTCAGATGAAGGTAAAACTGATCTCAAGAACCCAGATTTATTCTGCATGATGACTGGTTTGGCATTGCCAGTTTTTGTTGGGGAGCATGAGAATAATCTCAGAATGCATCCTTATTTCGGGATACTCCTTCTGCAGCAAAACATAAGCAAAGAACAGTTTGGAGAATTTTATCTTTCATGTGGTTGAAGAAATTTAGCAGTGCTGGAGCTCAAAACTACAGCATTATTAGCTCCCCAAACTAAAGGATAATGAGGAAATTCCTTGTCATTGCTTATATCCATGTTCTGTTTCTGAGTCGGATTTTATTTGCCTTTAGAGACTTTAGAGCATTGAGTTATGCTATACAACTGCGCAGTTAAAGTTTATCTGAATGAGCCCCTTCTTTCCTCCAAAGATTGAAGCTAAAGCAGAACTCCCAAGTCCTTGGAAGAAATAATCTGCCTCTCCCAATACTTCATTCTGTTCCTCATCTCTCAGTCCTCCACAACTACTGCCTTTCCCTAAAATACAGTCTGGACAGTACTCATTTTACTGTTAGTATTGTTTGGTAAAAGAGTCTTTGGGAAGTCAGCCCCACATACATTTCTGTTGAAAGTAGTCATAAGTAAGTGCCTCTCGCCACTGATTTTCCAGACTTTAAGGGACAAGAGAAATTTATCCTCAGTGGAATCATCCATCTTTCCAAATTATGAAGTAGGCAATTGTCCTAATCAGAAAATGCAATGCTTAACCTCAAGTTTTCCCTCGGTTTTGCATCCACCTAAAATAGAAGCTATTTTCACTTTCATAGTCTTTAGAGTGAGATCGAGATTTTCCTATGATACATATATCTGGATTTCTATACTATTGGAGAATTTCTCTCATATGGATATTAGTATTTAATTTATCAATCTTAACACACCAAAAGACTAAGATAACTCCAAAGGAGCATTTTCTAAAACATGCTCAATGCAGCACTAGCACAATGGGATGTTCAAAGAATACTCCTGAGATGGGGTATCATTGAGCAATAAGTTTATGAAATGCTTGAGTTAAGCGAAATTCAAGACATTTATTTATAGAACTAGCTCATTAGCGCCTTTAGCACGCTAACAGACCCTGTGAATCTCTACAGTAAGATGTAATATTCAGTGTTTATACTGTGCATGCAGCACCATGAAGCTGTCTTTTCTTGGAACACCTTACCCTGGGCTACAGCCTTTGGGAAATGGAGCCCTGATACACTTCACATTAATCATATCTACCTCTCTAATGACTTGTTCACTTTTCTTTATACATGACTAGGAAATGGTCATGCCTTGTTTTAAAAGAACACAAGGCCATCCCTGCAGAAAAAGCAATTGTAATTCATGCAGGTGTAGACACAGCCTAATATACTATCTTTCCTAAAAATATCTGGGGTATTGATGCATTTGTGTTCTATGGTGACGTTCTGGAGAAATCTACTGCTTCTAATAATGTCTCTCTCTCTTTCTCTCTATCCATGCTTCTTCCCCTTCAGAGCCAGAGCCACAGTTGGGCACGCTAATTTTTAGCAATATTACTCCTGACAGCTTCAACGTGTCATGGACCACTCAAGCTGGGCTTTTTGCAAAGATTGTTATCAACGTGAGCAAGGCTCACTCGCTGCATGAGTCCCAGCAATTCACACTTCCAGGAGATGTTCAGCAAGCCCACATCTCCGGCTTGGTGGAGAGCACCGGCTATGACGTTAGTGTGGCAGGGACCACCTGGGCTGGCGACTCCACCAGCCCCCTCACTGCCTTTGTCATTACAGGTATTCAGAGGTTCTCACTTGTCTGTTTGGAATACTGACACAGGGAAAGGGGGAAAGGAGATAGAAATTCTAAAAGAAAATTCATTCCAAAATGCAGTTCACACTGCAAATATGAACTTCTTTATTTTTATTTTTAATTGACAAATAATAGTTGTTTATATGTATGAGGAGCAAAGTGATGCTTTGATACACATATACATTGTGGACTCATTAAATCAAATTCATTAACATATTACCTCATCCACTTTTCATGTTGAGAACATTTAAAATCCACCTTTCTAGCGATTTTGAAGTATGTAATGTATTTCTTTTAACTGTGGTCACCAAACTCTCAGCAGCTTGCTAAAACTCATTCCTCTCGTCTGACTGCAGTTTGTACCCTTTTACCCACATCTCCTTTTTTCCTACAACCCCCTGAACCCCAGGCTCTGGTAACTACCATTGCATTCTACTCACATGAGTTAACCTTCTTTAGAACCCACATATAAGTGAGATCTTACAATATTTGTCTTTCTGTGCCTAGCTTATTTCTCTTAGCATAGTCTTTTGGGTTCATCCATGTAGTTACCGATAACAATCTCTTTTTAAGGCTGTATAGTATTTCATGAATTGTATTTACCATTTTCTTTATCCACTCACCCACTGATGAACACTTGTGTTTCAATGTGACATTCTTCACAACAGTCAAAATAACACACATAAACCACTAAGTAAAGAGAGTGCTGAAAATTCTGGAAGGGAGAGGTGTTCACAGCCACTCCAGGGAAGCAGCAGCAATGTTCTTTGTGGTTGTATAAAGCTTTCAGGGAGTTTTTAAGGCTGTATCATTCACAGTTTGGAGTCACTGGTTAAAGAATAAATTCTAAGTTAGTAAAGCCCTAGGACAGGAATTGTGTCCATAAATCACGCCAGATAAGGCAGTTCATTAACTACTTGTCCTAGAAATATAATAATATTTTTTCAAAAAAAAAAACCTTATTTTTAAAATCGACAGATACAACAGATGGATTCAGGTTCAACCTGATATGGCCGATAAATCATAAACTTAGTTCAAATCTCACCCATTTGTTAAACTTGACTTCAAGCTTCTCTTTGAATTACATAAAGACCTGTGTATCTATTTTCTGAACTGATATTATCCTAAATGAATGATGAAGGCTAAAAATGGTGTACATTTACCCAATATCTAACTTGAAAAACCTCAGGAAATGTTTAAAAGTCTCTTGTCTTCCACTAATGACAACTTTCGGAGACAAACTTTGCCATCTGACTTTTGCACTGAACGAGTTTTTCCCAGGGTCTAAATGGCTCTAAGGAAACATGTTAATAAGTGCGATTAAGTATGTACTTGGAGGCATTAGGGTAGCCTGGCAGAGTGAGGATTTTGAGATCAAGCCTGGGTGGCTCCTAAACCTCTGCCACATCTTCTTACCTACATAACCTTGGCAAGTTCCTAACTTGCTTGAACCCCGGTTTCCTGCTGTAAGGTGAGACAACCCCACTGGTGTCTCTGGCAGCCTGTCTCAAAGTGAAGCTGATGGGGTGACACATAACTTCCTGGCATTCAGATGGTAGGTCTTTTCTGCTGTCTCCCAACAGTATGAGGAAAGGCATGTTCTTCAAAACAATGAACCGAGCTGGGGGTGGCTCAATGGTAGAGCATTTGCTTCACATGCTCAAAGCGTTGGGTTCGATCCCCAGCATCACAAGTAAGTAAGTAAATTTAAAAAAATAGTGACCAACATGTCTTGATTAAACCCTAGTGCTGTGCAGCTATGACCTGCTTATCATTTGCAAGAGAACCCTGGTATGTTTTAATGTCAGATTGAAAAGTGGTTGCTCTTTCTGAAGGCAGGACTTAGCGATTTGTTAAGGAGGCTGGAGGAGCAGGTGTGAAGTGAGTCTCATTGCCCACAGCGGCCATCAGGTCTTTGCAGGACCTCATGCAGAATAGAGAGAAAGGGAATGAGCTGCTCTCAAAATCCCCAGTTACAGTATTGTCTCTGCTAATTCCGATGTAAAAAGACTGTGTATTTTAAAAGAAGCGTATTTTAAAAAGAAATAAACTACGAAGGAGGTGCTTGAAGAAATAAGCCCTTGATTGATTAACTAGCCTGAAAGTCCTCATTTTCCTTGGAAGTCACTGTTTGATGGCCTGGAGGTCACTATCAAAGAGAGCTCCACTTATCTAAACAAAATCCAGTGGCAGAATTTGAGATCCCTGCCTTGCAGAGGATGAAGGCCCTCAGAACAGTATATGCTATCTCATCTTTGTCATTGATAGAGTTCTGATTCTTGGGAAGTCTATGCACAGAAAAAAAAAATGCCTCAGAATGAACAAACAAGTATTGCAAAATAAGTACAGAAAGTCTAAGCTGCAGCAAAACTTTACTCTCTACCTAGGGAATAAGGGCATTTGTTCATTCACTTATTCAGTCACCAAAATCTTTTTTGAAGCAGTCTCCTTTACATTCCATGAATTAATGCATTAGTATTAGCACAAGGTCTTTTTGAAAGTTTTCATTTAGCCATAATGGAAAAGGTGAAGAATCTAAACTAGATGCACTAAAGCATAGCCTTGGGTATGCAATTCCCATCCCCTTTCCTTCTCTGCTAAAAGATCAATGCACTCAGCATTACCCAGCATTGACGACTGCAGAAGAGGTACTGGGCTTTGGTATTTGCCAGCCCTGGTGGGGTTTACCAACTAGAGGCTGGCCTGAGGATGTGGAAAGAATACTGAACTTGGAATCGGAAGACTCTGTTGGAGCCCAGCTTAGCTACCTTGTAGGTGTGGGATATTGGATAAGTGATGGATTTCACTTTCCTTAGCTGTCACGGAGGTTGAGGGGGTAAGGTGGCAGTGTCTACCTTACAATATTATTGTGAAAGTTTAATAGGATAATGAATGTGAAGCCTGCTCAGCTGAGAAGCATTCATGGAAGCCCAGCTGAGATAAGCTCACCTTTTTGGGAGCCCAAATGTGTGAAAAGACCCCTTGGCACCTGAGAAATCAGAGCACCTGGGACACAGAGGTTTGGTGAATGAATGAATAAAGATGGTAGAACTTCTTGAAGACCCAGATATGTCCTTGTTTTCTAACTTTATCCAAGAAAATAAGAAGCAAAAGAATTAGCAAATCTTAGAATTCCTTACTGGGCCATAACCTTAAATAGTTAATTTTGACACATTAATAAAGCAAAAGTTTATGAGGATGTGTCTCTAATTGCCTAATTGGATTGATTCAAAATGTAAACTAGAAGTGGACTAGAAACACAAAACACTCCAAAAGAGCCGTATACTGAAGAAAAAATAAAGCTGATTTAAAATCAGAAACAGAAGCAGATAAAAGAGTCTAAACTCAACCTAAGGCATCCTGTTTGTGTAGACAAAAATATGTGGACTTCGAAGTCAAACTCAGCTAAAAGCCATGCTCTGGCACATAGTAGCTTGTGATCTTGACCAAGTAGTTCTGCCATTTGGAAACTTAGTTTTCTCGCCTGTAAAATGAGAATGATGCCTACCTTCTAGACTTGCTAAGAGAATTACATTAGATACCACTCTCTGGCCCCCGGTAAGCTCCTACTTAATAGTCCTTTCTGAGCGTGCGACACAGTGAAGACGGATCGGGTGTCTCTCTAGGTGTTCTTGGGAACCTGTGCTCTCCCAGCAGAGTGAGAGCTGCTAACCTGAGCTGTTTTCACTCCTCCCTTCTTTCAGAGGCCTTGCCCCTTCTGGAAAACCTAACCATTTCCGACATTAATCCCTACGGGTTCACAGTTTCCTGGATGGCATGGGAGAATGCTTTTGACCGCTTCCTAGTCACAGTGGTGGATTCTGGGAAGCTGCTGGACCCCCAGGAATTCACACTTTCAGGAACCCAGAGGAAGCTGGAGCTTAGAGGCCTCATAACTGGCATTGGCTATGAGGTTATGGTCTCTGGCTTCACCCAAGGGCACCAAACCAAGCCCCTGAGGGCTGAGATCACTACAGGTATTTCAGTTCAAGTGAGCCATCTCTCATCTTCTCCGTCCCCTCCTGTGTCACCTGTCTCCAGCAATGCCATGATTTAACATCTTTGTCCATATTCCCTTCTCAGTCCACAGGTGTGGCCTGTTCTTTCATGTTCCGCCACACCTCCCCTTGTCTTATGTACCTAACGAACACTCCTCATTCCCATCCCAGAACGAGAAGGTCGAAATGTTGTCTCTTGGTGTCCCAAATCCCTCACCCGGGGCTTGTCTGTGATTCTTGTGTGCTTATTCTGTATCTCCTATCCTGTGTTCATCCTGGCTGGTCCCCAGCTACATTTCAGCCTTCTCAAAGAAAAATATACCAGTGAGTATATTTTGAAAATATATTTAAAGCCCTTACCATCTTTAAATCTCAACTGTGATCTTAACAAACTTAACCTAATGGCCTCATCATTGGAAAACTAAATTGGAACTAATTAAAGTGAGAAATGCTAATATCAGAAAGATTGTTCATCACAGACTAAATCCATAATTTCTTAAAAATACATAATTCCTAGAGAAATGTAGCATTTGACAATATCAACAGTCAGAAACCTGTGTTTCCCAAAGACTTTCTAGAGATTACTAGCTCCATCCACCATTGGGAGGTCCTGCTTGGTGAAAGAGTTACATGTTCAGTTAAGTTTGGAAACACTGAGTTCAAGTTAAATAGGATCCTGGACCACAAGGCTTTGCAGAACATCCTATGATATATTTCCCAGAGGGTAGTAGTTCCCAAACTTCTTTGACAATGAATATCTTTTAAGGAGGAGGATCAAACGGGAATAATTGACTTTGAGCACAACTTTGGGAAATCCAGCTCCAAATTTACCTTGAACCCTGAGTTTTGTCTAGTGAAGATGAATCCCCTGGTTACAAAGAATATATCTGAAGAGGTTCCCAGCCTCAGTTCTACAAACTTAATGCTTATCTAATGCTTAAAATAGCAAGAAAAGAAGTCAAACAAGAAAGAAAATCAAGAGTAGGCACCTTCTTTAGCAAATCGGCTCCAAGGACAGAGCAAAAAAAGACCCAAGCACTGTAAAAGCCATTTTGTTTGGGCTCAAAGAAAGTATAATCAGAGTCATCAGGGGCAGCTCTACAGATTGTTAATGCTGGTTTATTTGTCTTTTCAAAAAGAAAAGAGAAAGGTCTCATAGCAGATGGGCACTCAGCCACTGGAAGACGGAGAGCAAATGTAAACAAGTTACTGGCTTTGAACTCACTTAGTAATGCATGGGAGGGGCCAATGCTGAGTCCAGATGCGTGGATTTATAGAATTGCTTTTAGACAAAACTCACATATGCAAGCATCTGCCTGGCTTATATTGAATGTGTAACCCCATCCTTCCCCTCTCCCCACCCCACTAGAGTTGTTAATGTCAAATCATTTTATTTTCTGTATCTCAGGACACTTATTTGTCTGAAAGCTGGGGCATCTCTGCCTATTGATACCCCCGTGGGAGAGAAGACGGCTGCTAAATGATGTTCTCTTTCCTCCTCCTCCCTCCATTTTCTCCTCTTTAGAAGCTGAACCGGAAGTTGACAACCTTCTAGTGTCAGATGCCACCCCAGACAGCTTCCGTCTGTCTTGGACAGCTGATGAAGGGATATTCGACAGTTTTGTTCTCAGAATCAGAGATACCAAAAAGCAGTCTGAACCACAGGAAATAATCCTCCCTTCCCTTGAACGTACCAGAGACATAACTAATCTCAGAGAGGCCACTGAATATGAAATTGAACTCTATGGAATAAGCAATGGAAGGCGGTCCCAGCCAGTCAGTGCCATAGCCACAACAGGTACCGTAAACACAGGAGAAAACAGGAGTGTCCCCATGGGGGTGGGGGTCCTCTTCTCCAAGGCTGGTTAATTATGAGAGATTTGGACACAGACAAGCTCACCTCCAGATCCTGGCTTCTTCAGGTATGAACTGTTACCTTAGCTAAATCTTTACACAAAGAGCACAATGCCATTTGCCTAACAGGGTTCTGAGGAGTCAGTGAGGTAATGCTTGTGAAGCCTGTAGCAGAGGATCTGGCACATACAAGAACTCCGTGGGGTGACAGCTAGTCTCCAGAGCAGCAGTAGCATTGCAGTTATCACATCTTTTAAATTCCAAAGACTCTGACATCATCAGCACATTCTTTAATTATACTGCATCCGAGGATACAAATCCTTGCTCTTTGGTCCAACATTGAATTTGCAGTAGGTGAAAAATGGAGAAATGGCACCTCCGCCTATAAGGCTTAATATTTATAAGAAGTTGCATGTGAGTAATTAACGCCTTGCTCAGCAAGGAAGAAGGAAAGAGCCGGTGACAATAGGATACTCCGTTTCATGAAACTCCGTTCAATTCTTTTAACAATTCCAAAAGCCATTGAGAGGGGGAAATGAAGTCCTTCCCCACGTAAGACTTGGCAAGAAGGAAAAAAATTTTAATAACATGACTCAACAATACTACCACTAAGGCTAACATGAGTCTTTAAAGGGGAAACCGGGGGAGATGCAAAAACAATACCCCCCAGGGACATCTGCTTCAAAGAGGAGCCAGAGGAAAAGTAAAAAAGGGCACTGAGAAGTGGCATAGCTCAGCTTCTCCCGAGTGTGTGCATGAAGAACATGAGGCTCAGAAAGGTGAAGTCATCTGCCTAAGGTCACACAGCTAGATTTGGAGTAGAATTCAAATCACCAGCTTCTTTTAGTAGTGTTAGATACAAGCAGACTGGAAGACAAATAACCAAAGAATATACATGCTTGCCCTCTCTGACAGGCACAGAGCCTGACAGGAGCCCAAACCATCTTCTCTTTGGTAAAGGTGGTTATTTTATTATGTCAGATTTCAAAATCTAATAAGTTCCAAGAAACTCCCCAGGGAAATCAAAATCAGTACTCACAGATGTACTGGGGTCCAGACAGTAAGTGAGTAGAGAGGAAAATCCTGCTCCTTGAGCATGTGACCCCCAGACCCCTGCAAGACACAATCCCACCTCCCTGTGGCTGCCCATAAAATGGTTCTAGATCAGAGGCAGAGCGTGACTTTTGACCTTGGTTTATAAACACTGCTCTTCCAAGTTTACTTCTGATCTCTAATTCTGTTTTTCTGATCTTTTTCTCCCCACCCAGAAGCTCTGCATTGGCAGGGGGTGGGGGGATGGTGAATAAATAATCATGAGCTGGGTTTTCTGGGGGTTTGTTTTTGTTTTGTTTTGTTTTTAAGAACAAAAGGAAAGAGGGCAGGGTCTGCTGATTGGGAAAACTTTCTCTTAGATTCCCCTTGCTGGGGCCTTGGTGTGCACAGCCCAAGAGAAGGCAAGAAAACATGTGTTCTGGGGCTGGGAGCAGGCAGGGGAGGTGACTTAACACAGCAGACGTCTAACTGCTAGCCCCTCATCAGCTTTATAAAGTTCCCGGAAATGTTCACTCCTTCTCCTCTCCTCTCACCGCCCTCACACCATGGTAAACCCTCCTTTGTGACATCTCGTTGTCCCTCCTTCTTACAGGACCTCTCTCCCAAAACGAAGTTGCCCACCATGAGTACCAGGAGCAGCAGAGAAGGCAGGACATTCTAGTGGTTAGCTAGTCGTCCCCAGCAGATTCTTGGAATCTGATCATGATTCTCTTTCTTACCAGCTATGTGATCTTAGGCAAATCTCCTATCCTCTCTGAGCCTCAATTCTCTTATCTGGAAAGTAGACTTCAGCTTAAAGGTCAGCCACAAGGTTTAAAGAAGATCATGAATCTTGAGTGTGTAACTGATTTTCCTTGCCCATACTAACAACATTAGCTATTATATTATGTTAGATGATTTAATGTAAATTTCATTTTTAATAGAATTCTTGGTTCAAAATTGAAAAGTTAAAAAGGACTTATAGTGGAGTCTCTGTTCACTGTGTTCATGCACCCAGTGGCTCTATCCAAAGGCAACCATGGTTGCTACTTTCTTATCCTCCAGGAAATATATAAATAGATAAAATTTGATACAAATTCCATTTGTTGACCCTTTTCAAGGAGCACAATGTTTAGCGTGTTACAACTTTCCCCTGATTCGTCCCCTGTTCCTTCTTATTGATAGGTCTCAGAGATATGCCCATGCTTGTTATTTATTTAACTATTCCCCTACTGATGGACACTTATGTTATTACTTCTGTCATTCCTTCTATTGATCCCTGCCCTTGCAACAGCTTCTCTCCCCCTCTGTGGTTGGAGCTACTTCCATACAATAGCCTTGGTCCCCTTAGAAAGAGAGAGAAACTTCTTTCTCCTCCAGGAAGTTAAGTGCCAATGTGCCTCCATGTTCCATCTTGAGCATCCCCAGGGTGGGCAGAGAGCAGGGAAGAAATCCCAACAACTGAGTAGGAGGACTTCTCTGTTCTATTCCGGAGGCTCCTATAGTCTAAAAAGGGGGCCTGAATGAGGCAAATGATTTTATTTTTGTGGATAGAAACCTTTCCAAGCTCCTTGAGAGTTTTTAGCAATTCCAGGTATTTCCCCAATGGAAGTTTAAAAGTAACTGAGTCCTTTTGTAAAAAGGGATGAGAGGCTCACCTGGGGCTCCCAAATTTTTGCTAGATGTGATTCGACTGCTCAGTGTACAGAGCACCTGCTGTACGGCCCTACTCATGGCAGGAGACATGCTAAAATAACAAATAGCCCTCAACTCTAGGATGTCCAAAAATAGTATGCCATTGACCCTGGCATTCCCCCATTAGAGTGCCATTCTTTCAGGTTACGCAAAGGTATAAGATGGGCAGATATTATTGCCATCTTAAATGAGAGAACTGGAGACTAGAGAAGAAAGCTATGGCTGTAATGCCCAAGTTCTAAAATATGCCATAATCTGTCCCAGAAAGGTTTGGGGTCAGAGCTGAAGTCACAGAGAACCTGGCTGGCAGTTGCGGATCCTCCGAATCCGATTCTATATGACTTGCTGGGGTCTTCTCTCAGCTGAAACCATCTAGGTTTTTCCTGGGGGATACTTTAAAATCCAGGCTGGCTCATGGAGGGATGGTCACTTGGGAAGAGAATAGGCCAAGGGCAGCCACATATCCTGAACTGTTACTGTGTGCCAGATGGCGTGCTAAGGGTTTGACACCCATTATCTCTGCCAATCCTTAGAACATTCCTGTGGGTACCACTTTCCCCACTGGACACATGAGGCAAAAGAAGCTCCCAGAAGTGGAGGGACTTGCCCCAGGTCACCCAGCCTCCCAGGGTATTTGGACAATTAAGACCTTGCAGACTCCAGAGGCCTTGTGGCTTCCAAAACTTTGTATGGATAAGACCAAACCCCAGGCAACTGCAGTGTCTGAGGATGGTTCCCAGGTCTCAGAAGAAAATATAGGAGGAGAAAGATGTCATGGGTGAGAGAAGAGGACAGAAATGGGCATCAAAAAACTCCCTCCCCCCACCCCCGCCACTATCTGTGGGTTGCAGAACTTAATGATTAACAAAGGTTGAGGAAGTTAGCGCTCAGGAGCCTGGAAATTGTTTCCTGAGAGTTCTCTGGTTAAGTTGGGCAGCACAAGTGGGCGTAACCCAATGCCAAAAAGCACAGAGAAAAAAGCCACAGGAAACTGGGTTTGTGGGGGAGGCACTGAGGGAACAGAGCCTCCCCGGGGTCTGGGTTTCCCCACATGTAGACCCAGTGGGCACTGAGTGGTGGTTTTGGCGATGGCCTGAGGTTGTTCCCCTGGCTCTGGACCTCCTTCCAATTCTAGGAATGGGTTTGTCAAGGTCAGTTTCCGTGTGACCGTTATTTCCAAGATTCCGGTCTGAGCTTGGCTTGGCCACACAGTACTGGGATCCGGAAAGCATGTTGGTTGAAAAACGGAGCCTCACGTTGGTCCTCTGTGTAATGGCTGCAATCACACCATCTTCTCAGGGTTTCCAGCTTTACAAGTTGCAACCAACTGTACACTTGTCAAGTCTTGGCATTATTTAGTGAGAGAACTTAAAAAGAAAGATATAAGAATCTTTCTTTTGATAAGAATGTTTAAAAAATCAAAAAAAAGGGGAAATATGGCAAAGCTTTAAGTCACTCTGTCCGCTTCCTTGGAAGACACCATCCCTGCGAATGAAAATAAATGACTGAACACAGCCCTGGAAAGAAAGGACAACTGTTTCTATCCAGTGACAGTTTGACCACAGAGTGCGTCCTCCATCCTAAAGGAACTGCTCAGATGTAAACAGAAACTCTAGGCACTAAATTTTCCTAGATGCAGAATCCAGGGTAAAACATCGATGGGCAAGATAATAACTGTTTCCGGGTTTCTCTTGTGTTTTCTCCTTGACAGCCATGGGCTCTCCAAAGGAGCTCATTTTCTCAGACATCTCTGAAAACTCAGCCACTGTCCGCTGGACACCACCGACTGCCCAAGTGGAGAGCTTCCGGATCACCTATGTGCCCATGACAGGAGGTAGGAGACTCAGAGAGGGGAAAGAAAAAGGGGAGTCTGGAGGGTTGAGGTGGAATAGTGAGAGACCCTGAAAATTCCTGTCCCCCAAACATCCAGACCAAAGAAACGTACTTCCTTAGTCCTGAGACCATCTCTTGTGAAGTTCTCGAAGATTCTTGGAAAAAACTAGCTCAGGAGGGGGCATCATTTTGGGAAGATCCTTGCTAGTCTTGAAATTCTAAAATGCTATAAGAAATTCATTCTAAGTATCGTTTGAACACAATGACAAAGGACTATGTACATTGGCCTTTTTCTCTGTGAGAAACTCATCTGCAAAGTTGGTCTCAGATATTTGTGTGATTTTTGCCCTTGGGTGTCAAAATCTGTCTTCCTCAGTGAAGAAAGGATGGGGAGTAGAAAGTTCTAGTTCAGAACACATGGACTACGATGGAGACCTCGGGGAGGTCTGTGTGGAGAATTCTGCTAGGTAGTAATGTTACTGGAGGTCTGTAAAGAGGGAATGGTCAGTAACAGAAGCACCATAGCCTCTCCGTGGGAGATTGACCAGCCCTGGAAATTCTAAGATATGCAAATTCTGCACTTTGTAATAAGTACAAGAACATGGACTTGACTGTGACCACCTTTTTATCATCAATAGCATTTTTTCTAATAAGAGAGTCTCTATAATGCTCTATAATGGGTCAGATGTACCTTACGTAGTGAGCTTCCCAAATGCTTTGTATGGGGAAAAGTATTATAGACAATAAAATTGACCCAACAAGCCAGCCCTCAACTGAGTGGAAACTTGCCATTTTTAGTACATTGTGACTTCATGTTTTTTCCTCTCCTGGCGTGGTTTTTGGCATCTGCACCAATGGAAAAAGCGTTATACAAAAAGTGAAGCCTTTCCCCTTGTGCCAGAGGGTGGGAGGAAGTGTAGAAGTAAAGAAAATGGTATTGGATGGAGACACAATCATCCTTCCCAATGGACCACACCCACTCTCGGGGCAACAGTGAGTCAGGGTGGCTGGGGCTCACCGGTCCCGGTCTCCTGTCCCCTGTGTTCCAGGTGCACCCTCCATGGTAACTATGGATGGAAGCCAGACTGAGACCAGGCTGGTGAAGCTCACACCTGGGGTGGAGTACCTGGTCAGCGTCATCGCCACGAAGGGCTTTGAGGAAAGCGAACCTGTCTCGGGCTCACTCACCACAGGTGTGTTGGGCTGGGGGCTTGGTTTCCAGAGCTCAGTTGCGCATGCTCCTTCATTTCTCACCGTTAGCTTTTTGGCCCTGGCTCAGCAGCTGGGGAAGGTTTATTTATGAAATCCTAGTGGAACGTGAACTGGATTTAGAGCTCCAGAAGTCTCATCTGTGGCCTGTCTCTGGCTTCTCATGAGCCAGCGAACCTTATACACATCCTTGACCTTTCCCAGACCCCCATTTCCTCAACTGCTTTAGAAGAAAGGGCCCACTTTTGGGAGTCACACTGGCCTGGCTTGAAATCCCAGTTCCGTCATTTGCCTGCTACATGAGTGGGTTAGCGCCTCCAGGGTCCAGTGCCTTCTCTATAATTCCACATCTCCCCTGGGGTTTTTTGAGCACCTATAAGTGGGAGTGACTGCGCAAACTCATTGGCCACCTCCCTCCTTCCCCTACTGTTGCCACTGTGAGGGCCCTCGCAACGGGTGCTTTGTACAAAAATTAACTGGTGACAGCCATCAGGGAGCTACCCTCCTTGGCAGCTCCTGCATTCTGGAAGTGTTGCTAGGACCCTTGTATTTAATGCCCACAGCTATTTTCATCTCCACTTCACAGAGGAGATATCTGAGATGTGGGGAAGTTACCACGTCATAATATTAATAAATGTTAGAACCAAATTTGAACCTAGTTCATTCTGACTGCAAACCCTGTATTATAAAATAAAGGGTGACTTTCCTGTTAAAATCTGATTTGCAGCATGCTATAAATGGGAGAGATAATGAACTGCATTGAAGGAAAATGAAGTAGAAAATCTCTTTTCAGACAGCCATGTGTCTAAACAATTTATCCTTTGAGATATGAGCAATTATCCTATCCCATCCATTAAGGGATCCAAAGAATGGGCTTCATAGGAAATTTTAAAAATATCCTGATTGCCCAGAAGAGCTGACAATATGTGATCAAAACATCCCATCTGAGACCGGAGTCCTGTCCGCTCCACCACACAGTCCTTTATTTTCCCAAAGAAATCCTGCATTCATAGATTGTCCACAGCAACAGATCACAAAAGCTGGGTCTATTTGCTCCCAAGGTCCCATTGTCATCACCAGCTGGAGGAGACTCTACATGCACAGTGACACAGGAAGGAACTCGGAGTGGATAGTGTGGGCCCCCAGAATGACTCAGGCACATCCATTGATTTCATCCCTTGAGGCTCAGGTGCCTACTCTGTGAAATGGGCTGATGGGAGTCACGCCATCCTCCAGGGGCTGTCATGGGGACAGTTGAGTTTTAAGCACAAGAGTGAGAGGGAAACAGGTTGACCTCCAAGCAAGGAACATTGTGTAAGGAAAGTGGTCAATTAAAAGAAGCTCCTAGAATATCCCTTCTCAGGACAAGTCATTTGAAATTCATACCCAAGACTCCAAGTAACTTTAATAGATATGTTAATAGCAATCACAATTACGGAGTCTTCCTCTAGCCCATTTCACATGTATTATCTAGCTAATCCTATTCTAGCAGCCACCTTTTGCACAACTGAAAATAGTGAGATTTGGAACAAGAGAAATGACCTTCCAAGGGCACAGAGGCACCAGCCAAAGAAGCCACAATAGAACCTGGGACCAGCAGCCTCTAGAGACTGGCTCCCTGTGACCTACCAGCCCCCTCACCAGAGACACCACCAAAAGCCCAGACAGGCCTCAGATGGGCTCCACCATGTAGTCTAAGTTCCTGGGGAAAAGGGTGTGGCTCTGAGGATGGTCCTTGTCACCCATTCAGCACCTTTCAGTTTACATGTGTGAAAATCCAAATAACACTGAGGAAAAGTCGGCTGGAGTTATTATCCCCATTTTATAGGAAGAAGACAGAGACCCAGGGCAACAGAGCCAATAAGGCAAGGAGTCTTGACTCAAAGTCAGGTCAGCCTGGTGCCAGCTCAGGACTCTGGACCATTCTGTCACTGTGACTAATGCCCGAAGTCTGTAAGCAGTGTAGACAGCAGAGCAGCTGGGGTCTGATGTCCTTCCCCACTATCTTTCTTTGCAGCTCTGGATGGCCCATCCAGCCTGGTGACAGCCAACATCACCGACTCAGAAGCTCTGGCCACGTGGCAGCCGGCCATTGCCACTGTGGACAGTTATGTCATCTCCTACACAGGCGAGAAAGGTAAGTGCTTGCCCAAGATCCTCCTCACTCTCAGAGTGTCTGTCCCACTGCAAATTTCCCATTCCGCCTCTCCATGCCATACTTGGTGCGGAATGATGAAAGGGCATGGGTGGTTTGGAAAGGCCAGTGATGTCCCTGTGGTTCTCAGTTACAACCTCAGGAAGATCTGGTACAGCCATTTCCAACCACCGCCCACTTTTCTAGCCCCTTCCTCCTCTCCTGCTGGTGTCTCTGCCTCTCAATGTGAGACTCCCCCTTTAGGAAGCAGCTCTCGTCTTTTGCAAAGCAAGAGCCCAAAATGTAAAACCCTAAACAGACAACATCAGGTGACTCTAGGTGCCTGGGCTTCTCAGAGGCCACAGAGAGGCCAGTGGAAGCGAATTTCATTGAAAATTTTGAAATTCTTTGTCCTTGTTTTTGCAGCCATCTATGCTCATTTACCCAGTTGCTTAACACTTGCTTAAGGCACCGACCAAAAAGTCAAATCAAATACAAATGAGAGAAAGGAGGAAGCGAGAGTCTTTTTCAATGAGCCCAGGCACAATTTAGTGATTATCTACTCTAGAAAGAAGTTTGCTATTTCAATTTCCCAGTCTGTGTAAGTTTCCTGTTGTATGGTTCAGTCTTGTTTTGCTTTCAGTGAGACGGCACCAGGGCCTTTGAAAGCTTTAACTCAGCCCTGGCACCCACCTAAGAAAGTTCTTTGTGAGGACAGAGGAAAAGCAGGGTGAGAGGGGGACATCAAGGTCTGTTCTTTTTACTCTTTAATTCTCATTCCTTGTGAGCAAACTCCTCTGAGACAGGGAAGAGAGGGTATTGCCCCACCTAAAATAAAAAGAGGAGGGTTCACAGGAATCTGGAAATTATGGATCCAGGAGTAATAAAGGACTGAACCAGAGGGGAAAGAGACATGGACAGAATCCAGGTCACTGTCTTGTCTCAGTTTGCCAAGGGACTTTCCCAGTTTTAGCACAGAATGTTCCATACCTGAGAAACCCTGAGTCCTTGAAAAACCAGGGTGTCTGGTCACCTGTGATTAGTCAGTAAACACACTCACCAGGGACTGTGGTTTGGTCCCCACCATTGGGCATGAATGAGCCAGCGGGCCTGAGAGGTTTCACCACGCTCTGGGGATTCGACAATTATTGCCATCCCTAGGCCTTAAGGATTTTGTGATTCTTGATTTGACCACATTTGGTATTAGGATGAGTGAGTGAGGGAAAGAGGAGGCATTTGGGTAGTCCGTCAGCTTGGGGACGTTACTGACAATTGTCCTGTAGCTCGTTCCTGTGTCTGAGCCACAAAGCTGCTCCAGCCACCACACCATGTGGAAAACAATCTGCTGACCCCCAGTTCTCCTTCTTTTTGATTTGGTACCTGGCAGAATCCACTCTCCAATATGACAAACCCTTCCGTATACAAAGCCTCAGGAAGGAGAAGCAGGAATGGGTCATTTCAGGAACCCAGCCTGCCTTTCTGCAGGGTCATGGCACGTTTCTGTGTCAGGAGGAGGTGGGGGTGCTGTTTGCCAAGTTCAGATGGTTCAGACAGCAAGAGGTAACTGCCTAGGTCTGTGTGTTTCATGTTCAGTACCGGAAATCACACGCGCAGTGTCTGGGAACACGGTAGAGTATGCGCTGAAGGACCTGGAGCCTGCCACGGAGTACACACTGAGAATCTTTGCAGAGAAAGGTCCCCAGAAGAGCGCTGCCCTCACTGCCAAGTTCACCACAGGTACGCAGCCACCGAGAGCTGGAAGCTCCCCTTTCTGAGCAGCCCACCCACAGTCCGTGTCTGGAGTGGCAGCCCTGGGCCAGCTCTTCCTTAGGTCAGGGCCTTGCAATGTAATGACATCAGCCCCCTTTCAGTCCACGGTGCCCGCTCAGGCAAGACCCGAAGGAACGCACCACTTCCTTTTGAACTGAAATGACCTGGCTCTCCCAGTGGAGGAGGAAAAGATTTTAAGAGGAGGGCTTTTAAAGTGGAAAAACAGTCCCCACTGGCCCTAAACCCAGCGTTTAATGAGCCATGTTCCAGTAAGGGAAGCATTTTGAAAGAGAAAGGGTTTTCAGGCAAATTTTCTTAGATGGCCATTGCATTTTTATGCATTGAGATCTTTTTACAAACTTCAGCAATGGGAGAAATGAAGGAAACCTCAGTATTCCAGGGTGCGTACTGAGATCAGCACTCATTTGTGCTCTTATTTAGGAAGAAGGGCATCTATGATGGCTTTCACAGCTGTGTCTTTCTCCCGAAATTCAGCCAATGTCAACCAGGACCATGCTAGGCTCATGGAAACGCTGCCCTAAGGATGAGATGAACAGTAGAGAATTTGTCTTTGGAGATCCTTTGGGTCAACCTCCTCATCTATAGGCAGGGAAGGTTCCTGCCAAGGTCACACCAGTCAGTGGTAGGGAAGGGACTTGAACCCAATCCTCCTGACACTCTCTGTCCTACATTTGCTAACTTATTCAATATTCATTGCTGACTACAGACCTCGATTCTCCAAGAGACTTGACTGCCACTGAGGTACAGTCGGAAACTGCCCTCCTTACCTGGCGACCTCCCCGAGCATCCGTCACTGGCTACCTCCTGGTCTACGAATCTGTGGATGGTACAGTCAAGGTATCATCAAATATATACGCAACTCCCTACTGTGGGTGGAAACATGTGCCTGATCCTCAAGATAGGATGCCGCAGCAGGAGAGCTAACGAAAGAAAAGAAAAGATAATAAGGACGGGCTGCTGTCTCAGACATTCTGAGTTGTACTCTCCAAGTCTAGGTCCCCAGTTCTGATGACCAGCCAAGACCAAGAGCCACTGTTTACAGGGCTTGAGGGTATTTTAGGGGCTGGATTCTTGGTCCTTTAATGTTTTACAGAGACTAAGAGTTTCTTCCTCATCTTTGTCCTATATATCATCTCCCAGGTGGTGTGGTCACATATTGTAACATACTTCATTATGTCCTTGTGGCACCAATTCTTAATACATCCACTGTGTATTAATGTAATGTTTATGCCCATCATTGATACTGCTGATATGCTCTCTCCATGAACTTTTTTCTTTCACTGTTTAGTTGGCAATAATTTTGGAACTTCAGTCAAGTAAAAGAGATTTTTCTAAACATTCCCTTCCAAATTTGGCACAGAATTTTCCATTTGGGTTATCATACCTAATGTTTCCGAGCTCTTTTCTTATTCTCTGCACATCCATCTTTTTATAGCATTCTTGTTTGGCTTCCATGTGTCACCTTCTCTCTCTCTCTCTTTTTTAATCTAATATTGCATTTCATTCCATGCAGCATTAACAATGATTGTTTCTGTCTTTGGAATACTGTTTGTAAGAATGTACTGCGGACATGGAAAGATGCCCATGGTGTGGCATCATCTTCTCTTCAAGTCTAAAATACATGTCCCTGGCATCTCATTCTACCTCTCACATGGCGTTTCTTCCAAGCTTTTTTCCTCTGTTTCTGTTGCTGCGGTTTGGATTCATTTGGGTCTCCCTGTCATACTGGAGACTTGTACCCAAGGCCTGTAGATCTTGTTGGTTCTTTTACACTTGAGTCAAGAATCAAATGCTGCTTGGGATTTACAGCTGCACTGGCAGGCCTTATCAACCACAGGGGATCTCTATAGAAAGATTGGGCAAGCATCCAGCATTTGTGCTTGGGGACCCTGGACAGCCTGGGCTCTCACAGTATGCAAAGCTTCCCTCATCTTACATTTCCAGTGTAGCACTTTGACCTCCTCAATAGCTGAGCCTGGTGTGTTTGAATCCAGAGCCTCCCCTCTGGCTCAGGCTCTGCAGAGAATGGATCTCAACTTTCCATCAAGATTGGGAAGGGATGAGGGGATTGGGGGACCTAACCATTTTTTTATTTCTATTAAGGAGTTGAGTTGTTGCACAATCATAAATGCATATAAAGTATCAATATGATAGACATTTGATTCTAAACCATAGTTTCCCCCCGTGTTGTCCATACCTCAGTCTCTTGATTCTTCTATATTATGCCCCTATAAAAGATATAAATGTCCATATGTGTGTGTGTGTGTGTGTGTGTGTGTGTATGATTGTAATTTTTACAGAATTAAATGGCTGCACAAGTACCATTTGAATTCTCAGGGGTGTAAAGAGTATGCTACATTGTTGATTGTCTCCTTAGATCCCTCCCTATTCTCCCTCCCTCTACCACCCCCCACCGCTCCCTTCCCCCCTCCCCCACCTACATTTCTATGTTTCCTCTAAATTGTGTGTTGCTATGCCTTTGGTAGATCTCATACATGACTTTGACTACCTTTCACCCAGGCCTGAGTTTAGCTGTAGCCTGCACAAATGAGGGAAAACATTCAGCCCTTGACTCTCCAGGTTTGACTAACTTTGCTCAGCATGATTTCTTCCATTGCCATCCGTTTACCTTCAAAGGCTGCAATATCATTGTTTCTAATAGCTGAGTAGAACTCCATTGTATATATACACCAGAGCTTTTGGATCCATTCATCCAGTGAGGGGCATCTGGGTTGGTTCCATAATTTAGCTATTGTAAATAGAGCTGCTATGAACATGGATTTTGCTGGGTCACTGTAATGTGCTGATTCTAACTCCTCTGGGAAAATACCATTTCTTACATAAGATTGTAAACAATCCAAGGGTTGCCTTCAAAGGCATCTTTGCCTTGTACACACCCACCCTGAACTTGCTGGACTTGGCAGCATGCATCACCAGGGTCTGGTGATTCTAGTTAGCTGTTTTCTTCATTCTGGCCCGCCAGGGGTCTCTCCATCGCTCACTTTTCGTCTACCAAGATTCTGCTGACCGAATGTCTATTGCACTCTACTCTCATTTCTCTCGTCAACATGGATTTATACCTTACATTTCTGTACTCTCGTTTTGCTGAGTACCAGAAGCAAGTAGAGGTAAACAGGTGTAGCCAATTTGTCATGCTTAGGCAGAAGATGTCACACGTTCCTAGTTCCTGGCCTTTCCTGGAGTTGGTATATAAGGAACTGACTAATTCATTGCATGGACAGAAGCAGGTTCTTTTTTTAAAAAAAATGAATAATATATATATACATATATGTATATATATGTATATATATAAAATTCTGAAAATTAGATTTACCTCCAAGAGCCCCCCTCCCAATCCCCACCCAGAGGCAGGTTCTTTATCTTCTCTGGTATCAGCATTCACATATGTGAAATGGGTACAGTATTCTCACAGATCTCTGAGGTCCCCTCCCAGTCAGGCGTTGTAGGATTGTTTTCCTGACCATAAGTCTCATGTCACTACCCCAACTGCCTAGAAGACAACACCGTACAGCAGCCTGGAGAGCTGGCAGGTAATCATATCCACAGGTACTTCAGTGAGCCCAGCTCAGCATCCGACAGTTGATCCCTCCCCAGGGATGATACCTGAAGGGCACACAAAGGTCCCTGGGTCACTGGTATTAAATGAGTTCTCACCCTGGCTTACTCTCCTACATGTCCAACCCCAGCGTTATACACTTAACTCAGGAAAATCAACCTAGAGTCCTGATAGAGAACTGCAAGGTCACCCTCTACCACCAACACAGTGAAACTGCTTCCCCTTCTGAAGAAATTGGGGTAGCAAATCTTTCCAGTTCCCAGGATGCAGGAGAACTTTCCAGGGGCTTCCACACTGACTCATTACTGCCTGAACTTAGCTGGCCACATTCGGGGACTGTAGAGGGCAATACTGTGCTTGGTTTACCAGGACATAGACTGAATTCCAATCTCAGACACCAAAGTCATCTGCTTAAAAGGAATTGAAGCTAGCCAAGGACTTGGAAATGTGATAGCTCTTCTGCTAACCGAAGCCAGTCACTTCCTCTGCACAGCAATAGTCAAAGTGAGCTGTGTAGTGTCCCTCCTGGATAACTGTTCTAGAAGAGACATGCAAGGTCAGCTCCAGCCTCCACGCGCCCCTCCACTGAGCCGCTATAATCATCTCCTGATCCTCGAGGTGTCCAGCCTGACTACACATCAGAACCTCCTGGGGGGCTTCCTAACTGTGCACCCAGACAAGCCCACTTCACTCTGATGATTCCATCAGGCTGTGATAAAGAGCCACATTGAGGGACCACTGACCTACCTGGTCTCAAAAACTCCTGCCCCTTGTGTAATTCATCCAGCTACCCTCCAGCTGAAGCTGGGTTCCTGTCAATCACTCATTCAAAAACCTTTCAGACCTCCCCTTTCCTTACAATGATAAAGTACAAATTCTATTACTTGACTTTTGTAATTTTTTTTAGAGAGAAGGGCAATAAGAGAGTAAGAATCAATTTTATTTAGTTTTTCATGCAGATTTTGTTGTTTCGATACTTAATTGTATATGTGGTACTGGGGGTCAAACCTGCGTGCTTGCACATGCCAGTCAAGCGCTCTAACTATTGAGCCACTACTTCACCCCCTATAACTTGGCATTTAAGGTCCTTTATAATTCAGCCTTTGCCCACCTTTTATTTTGCTCCCCCAGGAAACCAACTTTAATTTCAGGATGTTGCTTTTCCTATTATTGGAACTTGTGCTACTCCTCCTGGCCCAGGTCCTTTGCCTGTGCTGCTCTCTGCCTGTCTCTGAGATTCCAGCTGTACACATGGAGCCTGGCAGGAGTGGGTACTCAGTGGGTTCTTGAATGAGTAAATGGAGGCAGAAAGGCAAATGGATGAATCAGCTACACTCTGAAAATATCTGTGACCAAACCACTCTATTTTTTTCTTCTGCCTGTAGGAAGTCATCGTGGGTCCCGACACTACCTCCTACAGCCTGGCAGACCTGAGCCCATCCACCCACTACACAGCCAGGATCCAGGCCTTGAATGGTTCACTGAGGAGCAAGCTCATCCAGACCATCTTCACCACAAGTAAGGGACCACGGAGCAACTGGGAGTTCCCATCTGACTTTGCATGTTTTCAAACTCTGAAAAGTATTGATTGTCTACTACCACTTAGAAATATGTGTGTGCAGAAGGTTCTGGGCATCCTGGGAACAGGAAAGGAGGGTAGTAGTGAGCATACCTGGATTCTGTCGCCATCTATATCACAATTCCGCACTACTGTGCTTGAACAATATCTCTGTGAGGTACGTTCAGTATCACAGATGTTCCTCCCACCCATGGAGCCCAGTGGGGTGGGGTTATCATGACCGATTGTCTAGTGGGGCAATGGAGGCTGCTAGGGACCAAATGGCTTGTTCCGGGCTAGCCTGGGAGTTAGAATCAGAGCTGGGCTCAGGTGTTCCAGGACCAGGGGTCACCCCCGCCCCCGCCCGCCACCTCTCACTGGGCGTCTTCTGCAGAAAGCAGATGAGTAGGTTTTTCAGTTGCCGAGTAGAGGCAGCATCCATTCATGAGGAAGGGAAGAGCCAAGCTCTGCTGCCTCCTGCCCTCTACGCTTCCCCCCATGGTCATCCTGCGCATCTCTGCTGAGCAAGGTGCTTCCTCTTTGCCAGAGCTTAGGCCAGGTGCTGGGAACACAAGTCTGTGAGTGTACCCTGAAGAGACTCTCAGACCAAGGCTGAGGAACAAGCAAGAACACAGCATGCGCTGCCCCTGGGGGAAGGTACAGCCCAGTGGTCAAATCAGAGCAATCAACTGCTGTGACTATCGGTTCTCTGGCCACCTGCTTGAACAGACCCAAGATTGTCCATTTCTGTCCAGTGTCTAATTTGCTGTGTCATATCATTACACTTGAAAATCCCCCAGGAATTCTTGTTTTGCCCAAGATTCCTACATATAGCAAGCAAGTGGCAGGCTCAGGACAAGAGTCCTGGTCTCAGAATCCTCCGCAGAGGCAGAGATGTATCCACACTGAGGACTGAGACTATTTGTCTGGAGAGCTTCCCGCTCCAAAACTTTTATCAGACTTCTAAGCACCCTAGGCCCTAGTGGAACACCCTGCTCCACAGTGAGCCCCCTGTGCTGGAAACCCAGCCTTTCTGGATGGCTCCTGGGGATCAGCAGCCCCTGGCCCAGGAAAGTGGAGTTAATGTCACAGATGTCCCTCATAGCAGCTCTGGTCCCCCATCCCATCCCATTGACCATTTCCATCAGCATGAGGGACTGAGGGGGCCCTTCCTGTCCGTAGCCCCTAGCATCACAGCAAAACAGACGTTATCCCCATCCCGCCCAGGGCAGAAGCAAGGCTTAGGGCGATGTTATTGCTTCCTCCTTATCCTGCTCTGAGGGTGACTCTTTCACCTTCTCCTGCAGTTGGACTCCTGTACCCATTCCCCAGGGACTGCTCCCAAGCAATGCTGAATGGAGACACAACCTCTGGCCTCTATACCATTTATCTGAATGGCGATAAGGCCCAGGCGCTGGAAGTGTTCTGCGACATGACCTCTGATGGGGGCGGATGGATCGTGAGTGTCGTGGTGGCTCCAGAGCTCTGGGACGTGGGGAAGGGGGAAGAGCACAGCAGGAGAAAGAGGGGGCAACGTCCTTCTCCCCAGACCCTCTGACACCGAAGTTCACAAGGTTTGGTGAGGTCACAGCTGTCACGTGGAGTCACTCCAACGTTATCTCTTTAGACAGATGGAAAGAAGCTAAGATTAAAAAAAAATAACATGAGGAATGATTTTCTTATAATTTGTCTGATCTGATCTCCGTCAAACAACTCTGTCATGTGTAAATGACAGTGATCATTGAATACATTGTTAGATCATTCAGTACCAGCCAAGCACTTATAATCTCCCAGACGCTATGCTGAGCCTGACAGGAGCGATTTCAGCCCCATTTACCTTCTGAGCTGGGTAGAATTTTTTTAATTAATAAACTTTATTTTTAAAGAAGTTTTAGGTTCACAGCAAACTATATCAGAGAGGTCCCATGTACCCACTGCTTCCATCCATTATCAACGTCCTACACCAGTGATACAGCTTAGAATTGAAACTAGGGTAATTCTGGTTTAAGAATAAATGCATATCATATTGTTACTTTGTGTGCATTTATGATTGTGCAACAACTCAACTCCTTAATTTAAAAAGGTTGTTTTAAAAGTCCTTGGAAATGGGGGTAATATAATGAGTGACGCAGCCCAGTACTGTAGAAGCGGGACAGGGCCCTGAGCCCAGGTCATCCTTAGAGGGACAGCTGCTACTGAGCTTTGGACTCATAGTGCTTCATGCGAATATGGGGCCAGAGTTCCTGGACTCTGTCATTTTTCATCAGGATGATGAAAAGAATTTAAATATGCAACCTACTTATGTTTAAATGTTAGCCACCCCACCTCCAAGTGGAAGCACAGTACTGGCAAAAAAAAGCAAGACAGCCAGTCAGTGCCATCTTCAGCCTTCAACCATATAAATCACGCTCCTTCAAAATCACTCACGCTCAAACTGAAACAGACAAAACAATGCTGGTGATTAAATTATGCCTTTTGGTTTCAATGATTCTGACTTTCAATTATTTCAAATAATTTCATTTTGTATGACTCATAGGATGTTTATGTGGCTGCATTATAAAACATTATATTCAACATTTAAATCTATGTAAAGAATTCAGGCTCACACATAATATGCAAAGTCACTTAAGCATTTACATATTTTTGAAATATCTCAGTGCAATTTTATTCTGCTTGCCTTAAGTATTTATAATTATTAAAAATCTATAGGTAAATATTCTTTCATAAAGTAGTGGTTTAAAAATTAATTTAAGGGGCTGGGGATTAAGCTCAGTGGCAGAGTGCTTGCCTAGCAAACGCAAAGCCCTGAGTTCAATCCTCAGCCCTGAAAATAATAATAATAATTTAATTATTCAACTACTTAGAAAAGAATTAAAGATGGCATCACTATGACTCCCTACTCCTATTTTATAGGGTTTTCAAATTCCCTTATAAGATTTCAGAACTAGAAGGATTTTCAAAAATAGTTTAATAAAATTGTTTGTATTATAGATACTAAAAAAAACAATTAATGAAGCTGGCTGGGTATGGTGGCCCACACGTGGAGTCCCAGCAGCTCATGAGGCTGAGGAGGAAGATCATAGCTTCAAAGCCAGCCTTAGTGAGGACCTAAACAACTTAACAAGAGCCTGTCTCAAAATAAAAAATAGGGAAGACTGAGAATGTGGCTCAGTGGTTAAGTACCGCTGAGTTTAATCCCTGGTACCAAAAAAGAAAAAAAGAAAGAAAGAAAAGAAAAGAATTGCTGAAGCTACACTGACCCTTCACTATCAACCAAGGCTGGACGTGATTTCCAAGCCGTCTTTCTCATATGAGAATATAAGACCCAGAGATCGGAAACGACCCTGCGTCACTGTCACGTGGCAAGTTAGTGATGGACAGAGCAGGGGAGTGTGCATCCCCTTCCACAGCCTGATGGCGCTCCCTGTTGGAAAGATGCCCTCTCTTGCCCATGCAGATCCATTGGTTATGTTTACAGGTGTTCCTGAGGCGTAAAAATGGACGTGAAGACTTCTACCGAAACTGGAAGGCCTATGCTGCTGGATTTGGGGACCGCAGAGAAGAATTCTGGCTGGGTAACTCATTTCTGCATGCTTTTATTCAAAATGCCCATGTCTGCCCCCCTTGTCATTTGTCCTAACCTGGAGTGACGTATGGGGACTAGACTAGGGCAAGAGGGGCTGTGGGGGTCGAGCTCTGGTTATGGACACAGAACTTCAGATCTCTGGTGGCAGAGACTATCTAAACGCCCTGGGTCACTAAAAAATAAAAATCTGACAGAGGGAAAGCCAACAGCCAGGCCTTATGAATGGACCTAGGTTTAAGCCACTCACTGAACATTCAGAGTTGTCCTCGTTATCATAACCATAACCTCACTCTCAGGACACCCAGGCAAAGTGATTAATTCCCCTCCTGCATGTGGCAAAAAGATCCTCAGAGAGCTTAAGGGGCCCAGTCTATGAAGTCTCCCAAGCCAGTCCTACAGCTCCATCATTGACCGGACCCATCCATCCACGCCACTCACACTCCAGGATCCTGCTGCACGGGGCACCACCCCGGGCACCCTTGTTGGAGCCTGGGAATGTCCATCCCGGTATCATCCATTGCCTTTTATTTGCAAGAATTTGAGCTTTATAATTTTAAGGTGCTGTCACTGTCTCAGCACCTTTAATTCTCACAATTAGAATGGGAAAGAAGTGAACCCCATTTCACCTGTGGCTTAGACACATATTTTACCTGGCATTGTACCCGCAAGGAGCAGAAGAAGTTTCAGGAACCTCTTTCAATTATATCCTGCTGCTGCTCCTACAGGATAATATAGAAATGATGGACTCGGTCACATGGGGGCTTCTTCCCAACCCTTCCTTATCATCCACAGGGCTGGATAACCTGAGCAAAATCACAGCCCAAGGGCAGTACGAGCTCCGGGTGGACCTGCAAGACCATGGGGAGACAGCCTTCGCCGTCTACAACAGGTTCAGCGTGGGAGATGCCAAGACTCGCTACAAGCTGAAGGTGGAGGGGTACAGTGGGACAGCAGGTACGGGGCTGTCACTCTTAGAGCCCACAAACCTACAAAGGCCCTCATGGTGCTCCTGGCTAATCCTCCATTCACCCTTCTCTCATCCCTTCCTTCGTTAATTCATCCATTTATTGAATCAACAAATACTTGATTATGCACAAGGTGATTATCTGGAATTTAGTTGGAAAGCGTTATGTCAATATTTTGGTCACCGAGATGCAGAGTTAGTTGTGAATCAGTGCAATCAAAATTGATTTATTGCTATTCAAAAATATTTCTTATCCATCTTCAGATGTCATATATAGACTGATAGAATAATGGCTTCCCTATGGCCTTAATCATCATCTGACCCAGCACTTCTCTACTCTGGGCATAAGAGCCCCTGAGGATCGTGCCGATGTGTCAATGCTGAGACAAGAGTTTGGGGATGGGAGATTCTGCATTTTTCACAAGTTCCGGGGTGAAGTGGATGTCGCTGGTGTTGCTGGGCTATGGACTACACTCAAGTAGCAACCTCCCCCCCCCCAAAACCTAACTGCTTCAGTCTCTCTTAGATATCTCTGTCCCATGGCATTCAACCTCAGCCGGCATGATCCCTACCTTCAAACGGCCCTTTCGTTCATTCTGTTTCATAACTACTTTCAAAGATTTCTTTGACTTAAAACAGATTTTGTGCATTTTTCTGGCTCCACATTAGAGGAGAAATAAATAAGGAAACATCATATACCAAGACCTCCTGGTAGCATCCTCTTGGGTAGACATTCCATTTGCATTACCCCCATTTAATCCTCATAGAAACCTTCCAAGAAGATGTTAATGAGGAAATGGGCTCAGAAAAGCCCCAAGGTGAGACCCTTTATGGAAGGCAGATGCCAGTGGCTGCAGAGAACTGTGGCCCATGGTTTTCTTGGTGACAAGAAAGGACGCAGTGAGAGTGGAGACCAACCTGTGAAAGCCATGCCCACTTTGGGTGGCTTTCTGTTCTGTTTATGAAAACAGAAGAGACAGATACTTTGGCCAATTTCCAATCCTTCTGAGCCCTGAAAGAAAGCACCCAGAAAGAGAAGTCTCTGGAAAAAAAGAGTTTCCAAAACCCAGCGTAAGGAGGCGCAAGGCTCTTTTGAGACAGCAGTTTGGTGGTAATGAGGAGAGATCGCCTCGGGCAAAAATTGTTTCAGCTCTTGCATGCCTCAAAGAATTCTGACATTTTACTACCTGACAATAAATAGCTCTTTGGTTGAGATGGCTTCGGGCAAGAAGGATGTTGTTAGAGGCAAGAGAATCCACCTAGCGACAGGAGCGTAGCCTGTGTCCATCTTTGTATTTCCACAATCCTTCCCTTCCCTGAGATAACCTGGTAAGGTTGCATTTCCCCGCAGCTGCTGGGTCAGTGTCCCCTGCCATCTTCGTGCCATGGGGAGCATCATATGTTCAAAAGCCACCAGGGTACATTTGACAATTTGCTCCAAAATTTCAGCCTAGAATCCCCGGGCTTCTTGAAATTTTTTTGCACAGATGGGCCAGGATGGGGAATAAGGAGACACAAATAGAAATTGCATTGTAATGCTTTCAAATTTCAACATATGGAGTTACAAACCACAGTCTTAACTAGAATTATATGAACATGGCTACAGGTCTGTTAAATATTTTTTAAATAGCCCTATGATTGATATACAGACTATTTGACAACATCGAATATCCAAAAGGCAGAATTTATAATTATGGCTATAAATGGGTGTATGTGGAGAAAACACATTATTATTATGTACAAATTTCTCAACTTAAGTCTCTGAGCTCTTATGTAAAAGGAATATAGAAAAATTATAAAATATCAACATTCATAAATAACTATTGCATACTGCTGTGCCCAGGGGTACACCTTCATATCCACAGTCACAATGGTCTTTTGCTGATTCTCAGTTTTCTCATCCATAAAATGGAACCAGCACACTGATTGGATCTGTCTCCATTGTATGGATGAGGAAACAGAGAATCAGCAAAAGACTTGAATTGCGCAAGGTCTCAGCTAGAGATGAAAGAGGTAGGACTTGAAGTCAGACCCCCCAAAGCCACAATGTGCTGTTCCAGTCAGAAGTGGGTATTGGGGGTAACACATGCCGCACATTGCCACCTTCAGTCTTGACACAGGGTCTGAGGTTCAAGGCCAGCCCACTCCACACCTTTCGGTTGTCATCTCTGAGTCTGACCAGAGAGGTAACTCCAGCTGGCATTTCTCAGGGGCTTTTTTCTGTCCCTTGCAGGTGATTCCATGGCCTACCACAATGGCAGATCCTTCTCCACCTTTGACAAGGACACAGACTCGGCCATCACCAACTGTGCCCTGTCGTACAAAGGGGCTTTCTGGTACAAGAACTGTCACCGGGTCAACCTGATGGGGAGATATGGGGACAATAACCACAGTCAGGTGAGTGGACTGCAAAGAAGTCAGGACCTTGGGGGGTGGGAGGGGACAGAGTCGGAAGAGGGAGAGCACAGGTTAGCTGCAGAGATGACAATACGGTTTATGCTTGTCCCCAACACGATGAGAGATCGCAAAAACATGGCCAGTCAGCTTAAGCAGAACCTGCACAGTAACCTCGGGAGAACCCAAGCAGAACCGCTTGTCAGACACCAGCCAAACCTGGAAAGCTCTCCTTAGACACAGTGGCCGTCTGAGCCTCAAAAGTAAAGCGGTTGAGAGGGAGAGCAGTTGGGTGAAGCAGGGGCAATGCAGATCCTGCAGAGCCCAGCCCAGAGGAGCCTTCAGAGCCCCAGGGACACCTCGGGGTGAAGTCACAGACCTCAAATCCCTTCACTTTATCAAGGAACCACAGCCCTGAGAAAGGTGGCTTTCCTGAGCCAGGATCTCCCCACGTCCAGCCCCCAGCTTCTCCCTTACACTAAACACCACTCTAGCCCAGATTCTGCAATCACAGAAACAGGGCAGCACCTACATAACTGGGAGCTGGGCTGGCACAAGCAAGCTCCCGGAAAAGGAATAAGGCATCGCGACCAGCCCCGGTCCCGGCCCCTTCTCAGAAGCTCCCCCATCCCAGGGAAGAGGGGTGGGTGCTGTCCTCTTGCAGGCCCACCACACTGATTCCTGCCCCGCAAGCATTCCCACCAGGTCTGCCCATGGGATCCCAGGGGCTTCGTAAAAATGCAGTGGTCCAAATTACACGTTCGACCCTGGGGTTCGCATTGGATGACCCCAGGTGGATTGCAGCATCTTGCTTTCTGCTTATTCGTATTTTAGCTGTTGTTACTGATTTGGGGATTTTTAAGTCACCTCCATAATTGGCTCCTGACCTGCAGCGAGGATCTACTCTTCTCCATTACCCCTGATTTGGGTCCACATGTTCATGCCTGGCTCGACAGCTCACAGAGAGACCTGTGACCTCAGGTGTAGATCTTACCTGGACATAATTTCTGACACTTTTCAAAGCTCTCGCACCTTCTCCAGCTCATGGGCTTCTCACCTTGAAAAGGATGCGATTTCCCATGCCTATGTGATGGAGAAGGTAAGTTGGAAGCACACCTCTTCCCACCTGCCCTGGGTTCTTCCCACCCGATTGTGTCTCCTCCGTAACACCTGAGCATCATTCTCTCACCTTTATTACCATGGCCCTAATGTCAGGATGATGCAAAGTGCTGAAAACAAAAAATGCTACATGCCAAAAAGGAAGCCTCTCTGTCATCCTTCCTCCTATTTTGGAGAGGTGAAAAAGGTGACAGAAGGACACAAAGGAGTCACAGAGAGCTCAGCCCCAGCTGCAGCTGCTGTGTGGCCCCTGTGAGGTCTCTTTCCCTCTCTGGTTTCAGTCTCCAGCACAAGCTAAGGAGGGCCTGGTTTCAGTCCTGGACTTCCTATCTGAGGAAAGAACAACGGCAGGGGAGGCTTCATGTGGACCAAGCTGTCCAACTGCAGTGTCCCACTGAGACTGTGTGATTATGTGCACGTTTGCCCTTGAAATGAACCAGCTGTTCTGAAATTCTCCTTCCTATCAGACTCAGAGATCATCCCATCTCGGTGAATGCCAAAAAATCAGAATCAAATAATGTGTCTATTTTTTCTCCCTCATTTTACCAGCCATTAATTAACTTGCCGGTGGACACATATCCCTCTGTGAACTTACAGAGGAGAGGGGTCAGCTGGAGCAGGGGCTGCAGGAGCCCTGCCACGCTGAGGCTGCTCAGCCCTGACCCATGTGGGGATAACAGGCTGCATGTGCATTGGGTAGGCAAACTCTGCCATCGAGGATCTCCACTGAAGTGTCACACACAGAACCAGGAAGCCCGGACACAAATGTAGATTATCTTGTTAGAAAAGTTTTGGCCAAAATTTCAAATATACTTTTTTGAAATTAAGGAAGTAATATTTACTGGCCCCCTATAAAGTGCTCAGCAATGTGATAGCATCCTATAAACTCTTAATTTTCAAGGTTGGCATCATTAGATCTTCAGAGGGGATAAAAAGATAGTGAAAGTGAAGCCCAGAAAGTTTTGACAAACTTGCTCAAGACCCCTTTTTTCTCAAGTGAGAGAACTAATATTTAAGCCTGTCTTTTGGGGTTGCAAAACTTGTATTCTTTTGGCTATGCCTTACTAAACCTCTATTAAAATGCTCTACAGAAATCCTGAATTACACACACACACACACACACACACACACACACACACACCCTGCTTCCTGTTACCTCCAGTCATGACCTGAATCCCTGCAGAACATATTCCTAAAAATGGCCAAGTGTTATCCACTACCAATTTTTTTCCAAGGTGGCAAGCTCCATGCAAACCCAGGTTACTTCTGATTAAGAGTGAAAAATTGGGTCACATTTGCCCAGTCCCTTTAGAAGTTGTTACAACACAGACCAACAGAGATAGGCAAAAGACAGCTATGATACACCAAATGGTCAAGTTAAATCAGCACTGTTTTGTTTTGTTTTTTAACAACCAAGTAGCAAGGACCACCGAACCTCGTGCGTAAATTTAGACCAAACTGGAGGCCTTCTCTCTCTCTCGCAGGGTGTTAACTGGTTCCACTGGAAAGGCCACGAATATTCAATCCAGTTTGCTGAAATGAAGCTGAGACCCAGCAACTTCCGAAACCTCGAAGGCAGGCGCAAACGGGCATAAATTCCAGGGACAGCTGGGTGAGAGAGGAGTAGGGCCCAGAGGAAGGAAAGGATTTTACCAAAGCATCAAAACAACCATCCAACCATCAGGCACACCTGGGCATCTGGCAAGAGTCAACTGACCACAGATCACGGAGAAACTGGCCTCCCCCACTCTGCGATGACTTCTTTCGCACCAAAGACAACAGTCTACAGCATATTTCTGTTCTGTGGTTCAATCCAGCAAAAGTCTTCCAGTGACAACAGCAACGCAATGGTTTTACTTCTCTTGGGTGGCTCTGGGAATGGGAGTGGGGTAGGCTGTACAGTGGTAGTTTGTTTTAGAACCAGCCATATTTTACACAAAGCTGTATAATTAATTATCATTATTTTTGTTAGCAAAAAGAGAATGTGTGTCTCATTGGATGTCCCCCCACCACCCTTTATTTTTTTTTTCCCTTTCACATGTCATACAGCCGAAACCAGAAAAGCAATACTGTTTCCATTTCAAGGAGGTGATTAATATTATTAATATAATAATAATGATGATATTGAAAACTAAGGATTTTTTAAAGAGATCCTCCTTTTCCAAACACATCTGGACAGTGCCTGATTGTATTTTTTTTTAATAAAAGCACAAGTACTTTTGAGTTTGGCTGCAAGTTTTCTTTGCCTCCATGAACCTGCATTCTGTGAGGTCATTGTTTTCAAACCAAGGGAGGAAGGTTGGAAAGGAAAGGTGAGGAGACCATGCAAAAGTGGGAAGAGAAGAAGTAAAAGGAAACCCAAGGTGGAAAATGAGGGCAGCTCTTTCTTGAACAAAGTTGGGAAAACTATCGACTTAAGTTTCAGCATCTCGCTTGGCATTTCCAAGACTTGTAGTTTATGATTTAAAAGATGCTCTTATGTCCATTTCTAGTATAACCTAGAAATTCTGTGATGTTGATGAAAACTGTCATCATATGAGCCTCAGCTCCAGCATTCCCAAGGCCCCTACCCTCTCTGTGCCTCAGTTTCCTCTTCTGTAAAGTTCAAATGCTCATTCTTATTTCATAGCACATCTGTGAAAGATAAATTGTATCCTCCCCATAAGAGGCTCTCCTCCTGGTGCTTGATATATTGAGTTCTAGTGAGTGTTAGCAATCTTTACTATCACTGTATGTGGGATGGACTAGGGAGAGAGAAATACAACTACTTGGCTGTACAACCTACCGAGTTAATAACAGAGCTGGGATTTATATGCAGGCCTTTTGGCTCCAGTGTCCTGCTCTCCCCCAGGCCCCTTGTGAAAATCTCTCCTTC
Source organism: Aplodontia rufa (assembly GCA_004027875.1). Taxonomy (NCBI): domain Eukaryota; kingdom Metazoa; phylum Chordata; class Mammalia; order Rodentia; family Aplodontiidae; genus Aplodontia; species Aplodontia rufa. Next base: position 12,770 of record PVKS010009610.1, on the reverse strand, counting down.
CCTGGGCTGTGGTATGCAAGGGTGCACATTGCAAGTTGCACCTAGGACCCCTAAAATGGAGAGAGCCCAGGGTTTCCAACCCTGGCCTTAACAATTCTAGCCATGGGCACTCGTTGCCCTGGACTGCAGCTCAGTTCTGCTGAGCAGTGTTGTGTGAGTTACGGGCACCCTGCACAGCATTTCTCTTTTCAAACAAAGGAGGAGGCAGTTGCCAGTTCATTTTCTTAGCGATTTTCAGCAAATTGACTTATTTCATGAAAGCGTTTGGGCGGATAGGCCTCATTCAAATGGAATGTGATGGCCCGGGAGGGGGATCAGAGGAATTCATGGCTCCGGCCAGATCCTTTGCCACTGAGTTTATCTTGCTTTAATAAATGCTGTCATGTTATATACACAGCTTGCTGTTCCAGATCATAAGACCTGTTGCCTGCGATTCAGTCATAGCAACACTGCCCTGGCTGCGTCAACCCAAACAAACCAGGCCTTCAGTGTGAGCTTAACTCTCTAGGGGCTGCTGACTTGGGAGAGTCTGAAGCCAAATCCTACCCCATCTCCAGAACTGTGGATACCCCAGCCTGTTAAGGCATGCCCCAGAAGCCACAGGGGAATCAAATTCCGATTGGCAAAGAAACCACATCAAGCGGGGTCCTTAGTCATGGCCTCTGGGAGTTTACAGATGCTCAGTGCAGACCAGGCAGACACACAGGTGTGAGGTCACAGCGTTCAAAGCTCACCAATTCTTTCTTTTTTTATTAGAAGTATATAGAGATACAATTGAGGGGGAAACATTATCAAACCATCAGTAACCAATGTATATATACTTTGTTATCCAGGGCTAATGCCAAAACATGGATGACCACCTTGGGGTTCGTCTGTTGCAGTTTCCCCCAGAAGAACTCATGTGTTAAATGGGTATCTCGTGGAAGAATGACATCGGCTTCTGAGATGGTTCCCCCCTATTCCCACTCTCCAGTCTCCTATGAGTTCTTCATACACCCTCACCCTCACCCTCCCCCTCCCTACGCCTCCAAGTATCCTAGGGAGCCATCCCCCTATTACTCTCAGAGTCATACAATTTGAAGTTATTGTTAGGTTAGCCGTCTACCCTACTGCTTCCCCATGTATTCTAGCTTCCGCAGATGAGAGAAACCATTCAGCCCTTTAGTCTCTGAGATTGGGATACTTCACTTAGCATAATTCTTTCCATCTCCATCCATTTGATTTCAAAAAGCCATAATACTGCCTTCTCTAATGGCCGAGTAGTATTCCATTGCATATATGTACCAAAGCTTTTGTATCCACTCGTCAAGTGAGGGGCATCTGGGTTGTTTCCATAATGTAGCTATGGCAAATTGAGCTGGGAGACTTTTTGAGTTGGAGGTAGCTTCCTGAAAAAGTCAGAGTGCATCAGAGACTAAAGGAAGCTACCTCCAACTCAAAAAGTCTCTTAGGATTCTACTCTACCCTGCAGGTCCAGGCCAGCGGCACCCCATGAAGCAGTCAAAAGCCTCTACTGAGAATTAATTTCCTTTGATCCCCGCCCTCATCTTCATTCTTCCCTTCTGCCTGCCTTTCAAAGCCATTGGTACGAATGACATCAACAGTCCTCCAGCTTCTAGCTGGGTATTGAAATGGGAGGTCTCAGCAGGATATTGAAGGGGAGAGACTGGGTCTGGGAGTGAGTAGGTCCTTAGTTTCCACTCCTATCTCTATAGCAACCCCGTGGCCCGATGCCCTCTCTCAGAAGAGACTCTCAGTGACAGTAAGTCGACGCTCCTCCCTTTCGGGCTTTCAGATAAGTGCTCCTGGCATTTATTCCTTCAGGCCTGAGGGTACACACGGCACCTCCGCTGCTGCTAAACCTGGCAAACTGTGCTGGTCCTTGTGGTTTTCTTCTGCCTGACAGAAACCTTTGGAAATAGTTCCTCTACTCTCCTCAGGGAGCCCAGAGGCTGGCCCACTATCAGGACCACCTGGGTACTTGGGGCCACCATTGTGGGCACCTGCCTGTCTTATCCATTATTAGTGGCCATCTATCATTTAGTGGCTTCCCAGCATTTAAATTTCTTTTCAGCTTTAGAGGATTTCCCAGTGGATGAGGACTCTGCTTTCCACCATGGAGGCCACAGGGAAGATACTCTTTCCTCCTGCTGGTAGCCAGGGCACAAGCAAATAACTTGGGCTCTGCCAGCTGGACACCTACTGAGGGACTTCTAACTTTGAGCAAGGAATACAAAACAAAGAGCCTCTGCCCCAGAGAATCTAGTGGCCTCCTATTAGTGGGGTCTGTGACCAGCATCTATGACAGGGCAGAGTGTCGGCTTGCAATGGTGATCACCATTCCCAGCAGTGACAACAGTACACTGGCTGATGGTTCCCGCTACCTGGCCTCCTTGGGTTCCTGATGGTCTTCTGAGCCTTCTTCTCCAAATTTCCCATCCATTTTATGAGCTTCCTGAGATCCTTCCAGAAAATTCCTTTTCTGCTTAAGTACTCCCAGATGATTTTTGAGGCTTGCTGCCAGATACTCTCCTTCCCTAGACCATGAGCCCCTCAATTTGCTTGACTTTCTATGGAGCAAACGCTGTACTCTGCACTTGAACTGAAGTCATTTGACCATCACAGCAGCCTTTAAATAGATATGATGCCTCCATTTTCCATAGGAAACTTAGCCTCAAAGGGAGCAGGTCCCTGAGCAATCACACAACCCATGTCAGACCAAGAGTTAAGCCAGGCTGCCTGATTCCAAACTCCAAGGTCTTTGCAGCAAGTACTCCTTCCTCATTTCAACAAGCCACAAGAAACTGAGAAAGGCATTATTCACTTAACACACCTGGTTGAGAACCTGTTGGGAGTGTGGCCTGAGTGGCGGCGCTGATATCTACGCCTGCAGGGCACCACTCTCTCTGAGAGATTGCACGTTCAGTGACAGATGCAATGAGACAAGTTCCGTTTTAATATTCTTTATTTAACACAGCACTTGAGGGTATTAATATCACAATTCTCAAGGGATGTCACACTACAAATCACACTCTCCTATATTCTTATCTTACTTAGTCACAGCACACATAATATAATCTAATAATTACACACCACTTATAGGCTATTCTTAATGCAATAAGGCGATAGGTAAGGAAGAATAAGCTCATAGTCCTCTCACCAGCATCGGTGTGATGTCCATGGTTACCAGTAGAATGCACACTGAGTCCTCAGGCAGGTCAGGCACTCTCCAGGACTGGAGGTCAAATTGCAGGGAGCTGAAGAATCAGGCAGGCAGGCAGGCACTCACCAGGGAGCTGAGATCAGGCGCTCTCCAGAAGGAGTCCCAGGTTGCTGGGTTCTGCGTAGCAAACTGCTTCAGACTCTGGGACGGAGTTGCTGGGTTTGATGGCAGGTTAAGCGGGTTGCAAGGGATGGAGAGGAGGCATGCAATGGGCATAAGGACCAATGTCAATATGCTTCCATTGTGGAGTATGTCTCCGGATTTCTTGGTTGCAGGCCTCAGTTTTTATCCTCTTTTTGTGAGGTCCAGGCCCACTTGTGGGTTTTCTCATTAGTATGACTATTTGGGTAGGTCTTACAGCTGTTAATCTGCTGCGAGTTTACTGTTATCTGGTACAATGCAGGAGCTGTGCCTCAGGCTAAGTTGCTTCACTGTGTAACTTGTGTTTTGGAAGCTTGCTCTGTATACTAGACTGTCTCTGTCCACTCTGGAAAGAACCTCTCATGTGGAAGAATTATTCAGTGAAAAAAGAAAAAAGGTCCCTGTCACCATGGACTGTACATTCTCTCTTCCACTCTCTTTCTCTTTTTTTAAGAGAGAAAGAGACAGACAAAGAGAGATTCCATTTTTTTTTTCATCTAGCCTTTGTTTCTCCAACAGTTGTGTATGTGGTGCTGGGGTTTGAACCCGGGTCCTCATGCATGCCAGGCAAGTGCTTCGAACTGCTGAGCCACAGCTCCAACCCCGACCTTACATTCTAACAAGGAGCAATAAGTTTAACACAGGAGCAAATTAAAAGGCACATTAAAAGGTAGTAAGTGTCATGAGAAAAGGGAAGAGGTAGAGGAGATAGCTAGGAGTGCCAGAGTCGGGGACATATTGCAATGTTAAAACAGAGCAGTCAGAGAAAGACAGCGGGGCCACAGAAACAGCATCAGTGACTGCTGCCTTGAGTCAACATTTCCCTTATTTTAAAGCTGGGGAAGCAGCATCCAGAGAATGGATAGTATTGCGCCAGGTTCCACAGCAGGCTGAGGATGAATTCTGACAAGATCCTAGCTGGGCTCACTCCCCACCCAGCGCAGCAGGCAACTCCATCCTCCAAAGGAGCCTCAGGGAGCCTGCTGGGGCCTGAGCACTGTCAAGCATCTCCGCTCACAGCGAGTCCTTGGAGATCACAATCCCACACTCCCCGTTGCTTGCCCCACCTACAATCTTCCCCTTCCCACTACACCAGCCCCAGAGAATCCAGGAGCTCCTTGGAGGCTGTGCTGAATGGACTTCTTCTCCCAAGATTCTCCAAAAGAAAAGATTCTCATTTCTTTTTTAAAAAAAAAAATCATTAATAGGCAACACCTCCTTCCAGATAAGCCTAGCACTAAGTGAACAACATAACTAGGGTCCTTGCTTTTAGTACAGCACCCATGGAGGAAGAGGCTGGCAGCTGCCACCGGATCAGACCAGCAAATATTCAGTGTTTTGGGAGCAAATGCAGAAACCAATGGGGGACCTGAAAAAAGAGGGCTCCCCTATGGGAAGAGCATTGGGGCATTTGAATCAAGGTCCAAACAAGTAGGAATTAGCCCAGGGAAGGAAGAGAGAAGGAAGAGGGCAGAGGGCAGGGCACCGCTAAGGCCCAAGGCTGCCAGGCTGTGCAGAGAAAGCCAGGGACCCAGGCCAGGTAGATGCACTGCAGTGAGCAGCAGGACCCCAGCTCTGGAGGTCTGTTTGGTCTGGAATGAGGATTTTGATCTGTTTTCTTAAATGCAATGGAAATCTACTAGGGAGTTGTAAGTAGGGAAGGACTATCATAATGATTTCTTTACAATCATCTTTTTTGCTGCAGTTTGGATTTGTGCTGGGAGGGGCAACAAAGGGAGACCCATGGGGAGGTCGCTGTAGGAGCCCAGCTGAAAGGTGAAAACGCTCAGCAAAGGCTGGCTTGAGATGAAGCACATGCTTCCGAGAGATGTTTAGAAGGCAGAGCTCACAGGATTGGGGGCCCCTGGGAGCTTCTCCAGGTCCCCAATCCCAGGGGTCAGTTGCAATTGACCAGCCTAGTTAGGAATGTGGCAAACTGGAGTTGGGACCCCGTTAACTCTGGGAGCTGGGAGGCAGCAGGGCCCTGAGCACTAGGACATCTCTCCTTGGCACCAAGTTAGGGTGCAATGCAGAATTGGGGGAGGAGGTCCCCAGAGGTAACTGTGCTCAGCATGAGGCTTGTTGGCAATGCCAAGGTGAGGCCTGTGCTGATGTGGAGGGCGAGGGTGGTAAGGGGCAGGAGGCATGGCTTTTCCTGGAGGGCCTGGTGGTGCTGCAGACATGGAGGCCAGGACAGGCATAATCAGCACTGCTCTCTGCAAAGCTCACTTTCTCACTAGGAAGGCATCTGCCCAGGCCTCCTGCCTCAGAGGGGTACAGGAAGTGCACAGGGTATGCCCACTCCCAGTGTGACCCAGTGCAGTATATCAGTGGCCAGCAGAGGGCGCAGTGCCCTAGTCCTCTTACCTCCTCAAGGAGCCCCACTGATGGATGAATGAGCTCTCTGGAAAGGAAGCAAGGAGCGGCTTTCTCGAGAATCATCCCCAATCCCACCTGGACTGGAAAATAGAGTTCAGTATTTTACAGAAACCACACACTCACTGTCAAGAATAAATACAGCCACCTCTGCCCAGCACCTTGGCAACTACAGGTTTAAGACACTGCATCTCAGAACAGTGCAATGACTTCCTCCCAAGCTTTCCCAGCCTCTGAGTGCCAGGACTCAAACCCGGTCTTCAGACACCGTAAGCATCAGTGCGATGAGAAGCATCCATCTGTAGTTTTAGTCTTTTCACCACTCTTGCATTCAGGATGCCCAGAACACCTGCCGCTTACTGATTTCCTTATCACACTTCACAGTTTGCAAACCCAGCTAAGCCAACATAACAACTTCTTCCTGAAAGTAATTACCTTGTAGTGAGAATCAAGTTTGCATCCCAGGCTTTCCAATTACTGAGACATCTTGGATTAGTCACTTGATATTTCGGAGTGTCTCTTAAAATGATAATAAAAATACTTGTCCAATGAGAATTTTTGATAACTTGAAAGAATGAACGGTCAGTGCTTGGCGTGGAAAAAATGCAGCCATAAGTTTCTCTCCCTAAAATTCAAAACAGAGCATCTGGATGAACTACTTCTGTCGACCAGCAGATGGCAGCCTTCTCCCGGTGTTAGGAGGGCACCACCAGCGAGGACTTCTTGTAGATGTGTTGATGTGGATGGGACTAGTGCCAGCTGGGATCCCAAGCCCTTAGGCAACTTCTCTCCATGAGAGGCCTCCAACCCTCTCCAGAAGTTAACAGACCACCACTTCCGTTCTTGATTTCCTATCTGCTGCGCAAAACCTCCTGTCAACAAACAACCCAAAACCCTCCTGCTTGTCACCTCTTGCAGCCTCTTGCAGATATACACCAAAGAGGGTCAGGAATGCGAGACATAGGGAGAGAGGGCTTCCGGTCCAGCGTCCAGTCTCCATTGCAATTCTACAAGGACCAAGCAAGGATCAGCACCCTTCCCCAACCTATTTGATGGCTCCATTATATCCATGACCCATCCCTAATTGATTTTCTTTAGTATTCCCTTCTTGAAGTTCGTGAAAACCAAGCACTCCACTGCTCAAGCCCCCCAGTGCTTGCCTTCTAGCTCAAAGTAAAATCCCTGCTATTATAAGGACGTTGAAGCCCATACTTACTTCCCTCACCTCAACCCATGTCTTATGATGCTCCCTGGCTCCCTGCTGCCTTTCAAACCCAGCATGCCCGGTCCACTGTGAGCCACTTGCCTGGAATGTTCTTTCCCCACACAGGCATGACTCACTTTCTCACTTTCTTCCAGCATTTTCCAATATCATCATCTAGGGAGGCCTTCCTTCCACATCCTGCGTAGCACACGGCATGCACAAACATGTACACACACTCTCTTCTTTATTTCTTTCCATAGCACGTATTGACAGCTGGTTTATATAAGTGTGCGTTTTCTGGAAGTCAAGCTTCATGACAACAGGAACTTTCTTTGCCCTTCCCCCTGCTATTTCTCCAGCACCCAGAAGAGAGCCTATTCTGTCATTTCCCAATTGTCATCTGTTGACTGAACATATGACCAGACCCAGGAGGAGCCTCACTTATTGTCTATTCAATAGATTGACTGCTAAATCCATTTTGTGATCCCAGAGCATCGTTTTACTGCTAAGCCAACAGAGAGAAGCGATCTCCCAAAGCCACCATGTAATCAATGCGGATTTGAATTCAGTTCCCGCTCAGCCTCACCATTACCTCAATGGGAGGCAACCTAACAGTGTGATTTAAAGGAACAGCAAAGAAATTGCTCTGGCAAGAACTCCTGGAGACAGCCTCTCCTACCGAGATGTGAATTGCCTTCCAAAAAAAGGGTCCAGCAGGATATTTAGAGGAGAAAAGAAATTGCTATAAATAGCAGGTATTTCAAAGACAGTATGCTATACATCCGACCCTAATAACTTCAAGGGCTTCTCCTGCAGGTGGTCTCCTGGAGAGAGCATGCTCCCAATTTTACACAGGGGTCCTTCCATCCAGGCGCACCGAGGACCCTCATTTCTCAAGGATTATTGGAAAAGTGGGCAAAATTAACTGACCTCTCAATCCTTTTATTTACCCTCATTAACTTAAAATGGCTACTAAGATGATGGGAGGGAAAGAGGGAATTTCCCAGGTGGGATAAGTGTAGCACAAGCTGACTTCACTTTGTGTGTGCTCCAAAGGGTCTCAGTGAGGGCCTCCCAGGGTCACTGAGGCCTTAATCATCCCCAGACTTTCAGCTTTCTATGGATGCATGTCCAGGCAAGAGTGCTTCCTACGCAGCTAGCAGACAGGAGGAGCAGGCTCTTGGTGTGTGACAGGAGCTTGGGAAGGAGAAAGACACGGTAGACCAGACTCTGGAAGCCGAGGACCACGCTCCTCCTGGGATCCACTTCAGGTGAGTATCAGAGCCACATTTGGAAGAGTATCTCCACCCAAAACCTCAATTCAAAGGTTTTTTAAAAACAAGCCTTCAACTCAGTACAGTTCTAGGGCAGGTCCAGAGCAGGCTGCAAATTCCTGAGAATGCCAGTTTTTCTGCTCTGCTCAGCACTGCCCCTCCAAAGTCACATCCCGAACGCATAGTGCTGGAACATCATAGTTACACGATTAGGATATCTTTGTTTAAAAATAAATTTATAATAACTTCCTGCAAGTAATTGAGAAGAATTCAGAGATTGCAACCAGTCCCAGTAGGAAAGAGATTGGCATTCCGTAAATAGATGCCTTATTGAAATATTGGCCACCCTCAGAATGAAGCATATTTAGACCACAAGTATAGTGAGACTAGGAACTAAGCCTTTGAAAAGAGGAGAGTGTAATGGTGATGTGGGACATGATCCCTGTCTCAAAACCTTGGCAGATCAATCACAGAGAAGAGAGAGCAGGCCATTGTTAAGTGACAGAGAACTAGGATCTGATACTGAAATCTACAGGGGCTCGAACTGCACTAAAAAGAGAGAGAGAAAGAGACAGGAAAAGAAAAAAACCTCAAATGTCCAAAGCCCCCCAAAGGATGAACAAGCCATCACGGAGTGGTGAACCCCAGGGGTTCCCAGGTCTTGGTGGTAGCTCAGATATTAGCCACTTGCAATGCGTCCTCCCGTGCTAACTGCACCACTAGTGTAGGTGACTGTCACATAGGTGTCGAAGTGCGTCCGCTCCATATTTTCAGTCTCCAGTCTGCCTTCCAAATGCAGAGGAAGGGCAGACATAGGGTTAACACACCAGGAAACACAGATGTGATTGCTAAAGCGATAGGAAGGGAATAAAAAAGAATGGTTGCCTGTTCCTGGGAAGATCCACACTTCCACACTTCTGAAACTTCTGAGTTTAGTTCATGTTTACAAGCCACACTTGTGATTTTTTCCAAGACAGAGAAAAAGAGAAAATCAATTTTATTTATTTTTTCATCTCCCCTTTGTTTCTCCAACACTTAGCTGTGTATGTGGTGCTGGATTTGAACCCAGGTCCTTGCACATGCCAGGCAAATGATTCAACCCCTGAGCCACCGCTCCAGCCCCCCAAAGCATACTTCTTTCTGAAAAACAAATCTGCAATCCCAGCCCTGATCTATTGCTGGGAAAGGTCACTGCCTCCTGGGTCATGATAATTTCTTGCAAGAGATTGCTCCAGGGAAGTTTTCACTTTTAGGTGAAAGGTCCTAGACTTCTCTTAGGAAATTACAAGAGTCTTGCTCAAAGGCCAGCTCTTTTTCCTAAAGATCTTTAGTGTAAAGAGAGATGACATTATCATCCAGCACCCTCTCTCAGTCACCACTTAATCCTTTTTCTTCCCCAGTCAATCCCCATGGACATTTGAGTAGAATTTAAATGGCTTGATGTGCATTATGTAGCTTGTTTTCTTCAAGAGTAAGCTTTGAGATTGGGTATCACAAGACCCCTGGACATGCAGTCAGGAAAATGCTCGCCCACGCAGCCCACATCTTTAACAACTTATCATCGTAAATCCGGGTGTGTTGGAGGAGGGACCATTTCTTTGCATTCTTATAGGGAGCAGTCTCTGGCCAGAAGGATAGCACAATGCTAAATCAACAACTGAATCCCTCAGTCAAGTGTTTCTAATCCTGCTTCTGCTACAACATGAGGCATGTGACCTTGGTGAAGTTACATAACTTCTCTGGGGCTCACGACTTTTCATCTATAAATCAGAGGTAATCATGACAACCTCACATGATTTCAAGGGACGGGTTGAAGTGTAGAGTGCCCCAGACAGAATCTGCCTCATAGGAGATGTCCGGAAAATGGTCTCTCCTTCCTCCCAATACCATGCTTCACACAAAGTAAGTGATCAATATCCATTTGACTGGCTGGTCAATAGATGGAACTAATATGAATGCTCTAGTTGATTTAGGAGGAAGTACTGACAGGTCATGTCAAGAATCTCTGGCGGTGTGGCTGCTTTGGGAAAGAGAAGGGAAAGTAAATCCAAAATGTCACTACATCTCTGCAAAGTGTCAGAGGCAGCCAACACCTACATTCACTTTCATTTCCATTATGATCTCTACTTTGGTATTTGAGTCCTGTAAAGCAAAGTCCCGGATGTCCCAGAAAATTGCATAAGGTTCACACCTATAATGACTTATCATGGTAAAGCTGAGTATATAGAACAATGAACTATACTCAGTCACCTGTACTTCAGAGAATCACATAACAGATTCCTATTATGTGTGGTGTCTCACTACAGCCCCAAAGAGCTAATTTCCACAAATATCTGATGCTGTGATCAGGGGTTGAAATACATGTCATCCAATGTGCTCCCCAGCTTCCTTAGCAGTAAGGAAGGTGAGGACTGATTTGTTTTGCCCACGGCTCAGCTCCCTGGTGCCCTCTGTTTATTCTAGTTCTTTCCACTCCTCTCCATTCTCTTTTTCATCCCAATAGATCAATTTCGCTTTCTGTTTGCATAAGCCGTTGCAAATCCCTCTGCAAAGCAATGAGATAGAAGAATATTAAAAACATGAAATTGCAAACAGGTTCTCACTTTGAAAAAGATACAGGACTCCACTTCCTCAGATCTGCCATCCTGAGAACCAATTTTTATTTTAGTTTTTCATGTGACCTTCATTGCTCTGAGACTCTGTTGTGTATGCAGTGCTGGGGTTTGAACCCACATATTCGCACATGCCAGACAAGCACCATAACTGCCGAGCCACCACTCCAGCCCAGATTCACCATCCATTTGTCATCAGAAATGAGTGACAGGGCTAAAACTGTGACATCGAGCACTCATGACATTCCTGATACATGCCAGCCCCCGTTTGAAATGCTTCCCACAGAAAAGCCCACTTAATCCTTGCAAAAATTCAATGAGCTGAGTCGTTTCGGTCTTCAATGTACAGAAGAGGAAACTGAGGCATGGAAAGGGTTGGTAACTTTGAAACGACAGCATCGAGGAGCTGATCTGCTTTAATGCAGTCGGAGTTAAAATGGAACACGTGGACTTAGAACTCCATTCACCTGGGGACTCTGAAGAAGGCTATGAACATAATTAGCACATCGCAAGGTCATCAACCTGCCCGGCTCAGATAGCAATGGTGATGATAGGAGGGAATTCCGCTGTCCTTCCACCACTGAAGTTCCCCACGAGCAACCTCAGAACCTGAGTCCAGCAACGAAAGCCAAGGGGTTATTTATTGTCTTAACTCTGATTGAAGGAGAAAAGAAAATTACATAAGGCAAGTACAGGCACCCTCCTGTTCAGGCAGGCCCTCTTCTGTAGACTCCTCCTGCAGGATTGAGATGTCTTCCTGCAGTGTGGAGAACTGAGGTGGGGATCCTGAGGTCAAGGGAAGTCAGCAGGCCAAGTCCCTGCCCCGCCGGGAGGCCTGACTCACTGTGGGAGCTGCTCCTGCTGAACGGGTCTGATGGAGCTGGCTCCCCACTCAGCTCAGAAAACCAGGCTCAGAGAAAGATGCCTCCCTGCTGTTTTGAAGCCCTGACTCTCCAGAATTTCAGAGGCCTCTGCAGCCTGCAGACAAACTATCTGCACAAGCTGTTTTACTTTGAGCCAAGGGAAAAAGAAAAGAAAAAAAATAAAAGCCCATTTCCAGGTCCTAGATTCACATCACCTTCAGAGTTTTGATGAACCACAATCAGACTGAACACATATCTTCATGAAGGGGCATTAAGGAAGTGGTCACTTCTCCAAGCCTTCAATGGCATCAGGCATCATCTGTGTGGCCACACGGACGGAGTGGAGCCCAGAAACAGAGAAGTGCTTTCAAAGTGGCCAGGACCAGAAGATGCATCTTATCCATTCCCAAAAGATGCTCCCGCCAGCCCCTCACTGACTGCAGACAGAGCACTGGGCCTCACTGGTGTCTGCCCAGGTCCTCACTCCTCCTGCCCAGCTACTCTCTGCTGGGTGCACCCCTACCCCCCGGCTTCTGGTACCTGACCTGACTGTAGAATTCCTTCCCCCTGCTACCTGGCTCTTCTACCCCATACCTGACAGTCAACTGAAACCCCGCATTCCTTCTGCACTGCTTCCTAATCTGGTGTTGGCATCTGACCCCTCTCTTTCCATAATGACCCAGGCTAAGTCTGTTATCACTCTTGCTTGATCCTGTCCCACAATCCAGTCACATTCTCAGGGTGGGAGTTGGGGGTCAGATTTAAGCCACACTCACAGGGTGGGGATTGGGGGGCAGATTTAAGTAAGCCACAGTGGCCTGTCTGTCAGAAAATGGTCGTGGGAAGAAACTTAGCATGAGATGGAACAACTACAGGTAGGCACCTTCAGAAAGGATGCCGGGAAAGTTCTCTCTGGAAAGGGGTCATGTGTGCCTAAATCTTTAGTGTGAGCCAGGGCACAGTGTGTGCAAGAGGCCTAGCATGGGCAGCAGCTTGCTATGTAAAATAGCTTGTGCAGACATCTCCTGTGCCCACATCACACCACATGTGGACAGGTGTGCTTCTGGGTCTCTCTGC